>CAUYPO010027119.1:0-40516 GCA_963574435.1 Cheirogaleus major
GGCCAACTAAAAATATATATAGAAAAAATTAGCCGGGCATGGTGGCGCATGCCTGTAGTCCCAGCTACTCGGGAGGCTGAGGCAGAAGGATTGTTTGAGCCCAGGAGTTTGAGGTTGCTGTGAGCTAGGCTGACGCCATGGCATTCTAGCCTGGGCAACAAAGTGAGACTCTGTCTCAAAAAAAAAAAAAAAAAAGAGCCTGGATGTCTGACATGGTGGAACCATCAGACAACACCTTGAAAGATGACCTTGTTTTATGCAAAAGTGAAATAAACCTCTATTATCTTAAAGCCACTGTTACTTGGTTTTCTATTATATGAGACATAACCTAATCCTGATATGTATGGAAATTTCATGTTTTCAGTTCATTATAAACATGTTTGCTGGAGCTAGGCTTTCCCTCCTCCATTAATATCATTTTTGCTGGTCAATAAGTAATAATATACTTAAATCTCCACACTAAAATATGTATTTTTCAAACAGCCCATTGGGTATGTTCATGCTGCTATGAGTAATTGAGACACAAGGTCTTAAGTAGCTAAGAAATTAGTATTCCCTGTGGTAGAAAGTATCATTGTTCTCTATAAGAGGTTATCTTGTTTATGAAAGCTACACAAGGGTCTATGTCAGCATACTCAGGAAGTGATGAATTCATTCTTCTTGAACTGAATTGGCAGCAAGTGTTCACAGAGAACTTCCTGTGCAAGTTAGCCAGGATGCATGTATCCTCTCCAAGGTGGAACTCTCGAGACATGGTCCCTACCCTCCATGACTGCAGTGTGATGAAGATACGGGTTGTGTTACTGTCAGATAACAGATCAATGTGTTTGGTTACGAATCTTTTTTTTTTTTTTTTTTGAGACAGTCTCACTCTGTTGCCTGGGCTACAGTGCCGTGCGTGGTGTCAGCCTAGCTCACAGCAACCTCCAACTCCTGGGCTCAAGCGATCCTCCTGCCTCAGCCTCCCAGGCAGTTAGGACTACAGGCATGCGCCACCATGCCCTGCTAATTTTTTCTATATATTTTTAGCTCTCCAGCTAATTTCTTTCTATTTTTAGTAGAGACAGGGTCTCGCTCTTGCTCAGGCTGGTTATGAACTCCTGACCTTGAGTGATCCTCCCGCCTCAGCCTCCCAGAGTGCTAGGATTAGCCACCGAGTCTGGCCAGGTTACAAATCTGATTAAAATAAGAAGTGGTGCACAGGTGCACACACACACACACACAAACGAGGAGTTTAGAGGAGGCGATGTGATGTAGGGATGAACATTATGGATTCTGACTTAAGGCCTTGGATGATTCCCTTAATTTTTCTGAGCATCAGTTTCTTCATCTCAAAAATGGTAACTCCTAACACAAAAGCCTTGCAAGGATTAAATGAGAAAATGCACACAAAACAGCTAGCACAAAGGAAGCACTCAATAAATGTTAAATAAAGTGGGTTTGTTTTTATTTTTAACTTGTCAATAGGCTAATTTGGGGCAAAGATGACCAATCTGTCAGTTCAGCAGAAGGCTTTACTCCAAGCTACTTGAGTCGTCCCCAGCCAGGACCCGGGGGAGAGCCAGCTGGAGCCCTAGTCCTCACACCCTGCCCTGGGGTGGGTCCCCCAGCCCCTGAGCTCCTCAAGGCAACAGCGCTCCACTTCACCAAAGCTCAGAAGCGCTTCCCAGAGTAAGTACAGATTAAGTTCCAGTTTTTATTTAAAGATCTTAATTTCTGGACGTTTATTTGGGGGATTACGGTGGTGGCTTAAGCTACTTTAAGACATTATAAGTTGAAATCTTTCCTTCACTTGGCTGCTGAAGTTTAAATCAGTCTAATTATTTCACATGGCATCTACTATAATAGTTTCATAATTTCTAGTATATTAAGCACTTAATATGTTGTGTCATTTGAAATCGCATATTAAATTCAGCAAAGTACATTTTAATGAGAGTTAAGTGGTGTGAAAATATTAATACAATGTGATGGTTCATCTTGGTGCTCTGGTTTTGTAGGTTTGTTCCTGATGCACAAATGCCTCACTCACCAGGTAAGGGGGACATTTAACTGCCTGCGACTCAACTGGGTGTCTGACAATACTGATATGTCTGTCCTTTGTTGTAAAGCAATTTACAGTGGGATTTCTCCCTGGGCCTCACAATCCTGTAAAGCAAGTAGGAAAGTCATCGCTTCCATTTAAGAGATGAGGAAACTAAGGCTCAGCAATTCAAAGAGACTGGTGACCCACGTGGCCAGCAGAGTTGCTGGGATGTAAATACGAACCATCTTGGCTGAAAGCCATTGCAGGTTTTCCCTGTACAGCAGCTGCTGCCTGTGTAACCTCGGGGAGGGGTCGGGAGCGATGTTCGGACTCCAGCTCAGCAAGGATTTGGAGGAATGACACTCTTCCTCCCAGCCCGCAAACCCACACAGGGAAACTGACAGACCAGAGAGAAGCTGGCAGACTCTACGCAGACTTGGCCATTCCTCTTTCTGCACCTTCTTCCAGAGACACCCTCCACATCCTAAACCTAAGCAATGGTGCTCTTAGGCCATCTTGGGATTGCCAGAGAAAAGAGTCTTGATGAACTAAATCACAATGAACCCTAAATAGAGCAACAGCTCAAAATAATGATTCACCAATGACAGGATTCAAGGCAATAGTAAGAGATTTTTTAGAGAGAGCTTCCCAGAACCCCTCGAATTGTACTCCCTTCTTAGTAACACAACTGCATTTTAAGTTGGGCTTTCAGTAACTCAAATCCAAAGGATTGAAGACATCTGGGTGAAAATAGTACCTGCAGTAGTTAAAAGGAGCAAAAATTAGGGAGCCCTCCCAATCCCGCCGTTTTCACTTTAAAAAGTTTCTTTAATCCAGATAGTTGCAAAATTAAGGAAAGAGAGTAGGGAAGTGGTTATGTATTGAATATTTTTATACCTACCATGTACTTCCCAGATGCCCAGGCGCTATCCCAAAGACTTTACATGGATCAGCTCATCTAACGGTCTAGGGCCTTTCACACCCAATCCTGCATTTACTTTTCAAACAACCCTGCAAAGCAGGCAACATGGTCACCATCTGACAGGTAAGGAAGTAGTCAGATACTTAAGTTCTGGGTAGAAATTTAAGATCTGGGGGAGAGTAAAAGGCATATCCTGGGCTGTAGCCTCCCCCAAATCTAAGCTGGGGGAGGGGCCGAGCCTGCAGGGCAGGAGCTCTGGCACACTGGTTTTAGGAGGCCTGGGCAGAGTACCTCCCTCTGAGAGGTCAGCTGGCTGTGGGTGACCCTGCCTTTTCCCCTAGGCCACCCTCTGATCTGTGGGCACCCAGACCTCTTTGCCTGCCCCCCACCCTCCCTGCCTAACTTTGGAAAAGCTCATTCACATTGCCGGGAATCAGGTGGGACAGTGTACTTCAAGAGACTTACAAGAACTGAGCATGAGAGGCTCAAAGGAATTTCTGGCAGCCTGGGGGAGTGGGTCCTCCCCCACACTCAGGCCCGCCCCCTGTAGCCAAGCCCCCTCCGGCCATGCTCTGGATCTGGGGCCTTTGGAGCTTCTGGATCAAGCCTGTGAATTCTGTGTATTGTCCTCGCGCCATCTTCCTGGGGCCACATCTCCTGAAGCTACTAATGCCATTCCTCCCAAGGCAGTTTCTCCCCAGATCCCTGCTTCTTCCTCCCTCTGGTGAGGCTGATGAGAGTCCCTAGCCTTTCCTGCTTCACATGAAATGATATATGAAAACAAATAATGCTCTCTGGCTGTAAGGGAAACACCATAATTTTAGAGCATCCTAAGATCTGATATCTTCACTGACATTTTTTCCATATGAAACAGCCCATTTTCTTCATCATTCAAGATCAAATTAAAGCTGGCTCTGCCCTCTCCCACTCAGGGTGGTGGGAAGTACCACCTTGGACAGGATTGGGGGACCACTCCTCATCCCTTGGGGTTCCGCAGCCCAGGATATTCAGGGAAGACTGTCCAGAGGCAGTTCTGCTCAGGGCTGCCAAGTGGAGAGAAGCCAACAGCTCTGAAGCTGGCAGGAGCTGCGGCTCCAAGACTGCTCACCAGCGCCATTGTCTCTGGCTCCCACACGCTCCTCCTCAAGGCCTGTGGGGGCACAGGACTTCTCAGAAGCCATAACCCCTTCAGAGAGTCCCCCATGCTGTCCCCTGTCCTCCACCTTCCTGCCACATCAATCTGCTCCCTTCTCTCCTTCCCCTCCCCATTCCTCGATGTTGGCTTTAGGGCTCAGAGGCAAAGTGTCAGCAGGTCCCAGACCCAGGTCCACAACAGCCCCTGGGGACTGTTCCTGGGGCCTTCCATGCCTCAGGGATGACCAGCTCGCCTCACCCTTCTAAGACAGAAAACAAAAACAGTGTTGGCATTTTACATCTTGATAATTACATATTCTCAAAAAAAAGTCCTTCAGCCACCCAGTTACAAGAATCACAGTATATCAAAGCTGAAAGAGATGTTAAAGATCATTTCTAGGGTAGTTTTCTCACTTTGCAGAATATAAAACAGGACCAGAGGCTGGGCGTGGTGGCTCACGCCTGTAATCCTAGCCCTCTGGGCAGAGGCAGATGGATGGCTCAAGATCAGGAGTTCGAAACCAGCCTGAGCAAGAGCGAGACCCCATCTCTACTAAAAAATAGAAAGAAATTAATTGGCCAACTAAAAATATATAGAAAAAATTAGCCGGGCATGGTGGCACATGCCTGTAGTCCCAGCTACTCCGGAGGCTGAGGCAGGAGGATTGCTTGAGCCCAGGAGTTTGAGGTTGCTGTGAGCTAGGCTGACGCCACGGCACTCTACTCAGGGCAACAGAGTGAGACTCTGTCTCCAAAAAAAAAAAAACAGGACCAGAGAGAGTTCCAGGGAGTTGGCCAAGGTCACAAAGACAGTGTCAGGAGAATGGGTACTGGAACTCAGATCTCTCTCCTTTGCACCACAACCGCTTGGCAAGAGAAAACAAATAAAAAAATCCACCTCTGGCTCAAAGTAATAGCCAGAAATGGTGAACAATAACCAGGGCCGTCTCCTGCTGGTTTCCACAATAAGGCAGTTATGAACTGAGGAGCTGTACCTGTCACAAGGACACGTGTGCGCATCGACTGTGTCGAAAAGGCTCTCCTCCTAAATAAATGAATAAAACGTGGCTGCTAATTGAAGATTAGCATCATCTCCCATCAATGTTAATACGCTTTTTTGGTTATTTGCAATTCCCTTTTGTAAATCTGAGGAAAACATCATTGCCCAAATTAGCTCTTTTCGCTCAATAAAGGCCATATTAGCATTCTGAGGTTTGTGTTTGCTTACTGCTTATTTAGAGAGGTCAGATGAGAAGTTGGGCAGCCTGCGCCTGATTTCCATTTCACTGAAGACAGCTTGGGAGGCTGGGAGGCGGACAGCTCAAGCCACCAAAAGCTAGGCCCGGCGCTTTCCAGGGGTGACTGAGCGGGTCCCTCCCCTCTCATAAGTGGCTGCCCTTGAAAGACTGACCCCTCGTGGGTGACACCCACTCAGGTGGCTGCAAAGCCTTTTTTTGCCTGGAACTCTTTGTTCCCATCCTTTCAGAGCTGCCACGTATTACCAGGTGACAAATGAAATGTAACCTCCTCTCCTGCCCCCAGTGAAGCGGCCCTCAGCCCCCACACACTCTCTGCCATGCTTTTGCAGCAGGGCTCAACATCAAGAAGGCGCTTCCGTGCTTGCCTGGCTCCCGTGCTGGGACGGAAGTTTCATGACCCCAGCAACCCTGCCCACCCATTCACCCCCGCAGCCTCACAGGTGCTCAGTATTAGTGGAAGGAATGAAGGCAGGAAGGAATGAGCTGCTCGGGCCTTGGGAGTAAGGTCTATGAGGGAAAGGGGAGGCTGCATTTCTGGTGCCAAATCTTTTCTCCCGAGTTCTAACAAACCAGACTTGCATCCAACTCCCAACTTTCACCAGAGCAGGATCACCTGGAGCTGATGGTTCAACCTCCCAAGGCCTCCATTTCCTAACCTGCAAGTGGAGGAAACGACACCAATTAGGTGCCTGGCCCTTTTAAGTGTTGGATCAGGGTGGTGACCTTTCCCACACCACCATAACCCCCCCACCCCCGAGTCACACTCCTGAAAGTATGGGTCCCAAAGTCGCTACCCTCCCCTTCCCCTTGGCTCCAAATGCAGGGAGCTGGTCCCGAGAACCCCAGGGGAAGCTGAAGGCCCTTCCCAGTGCCCCCCAAGCTGGTACCCACCCTCCCCAAAAACCCAGAGCCGCAGCCCTCGCCGGCCCCTTCCGGTTCACGGCGGGTGGCCGCAGGCCCGACTAGGGTCATGGGTCACGGGTCGCAGCACAGGGAAGGGCCCAGCGGCTCGTATCCTTTTCGGGGTCCCGAATCGGACCTCATGGGCACTACGTCCCCTTGCCCCCAAAGTGCATCGGCACGGCACGCACGCCGCTCCGCAGTTTCAGGGCCCTGCGCTGCCACACCAGCCTCAGCGCGGCGTGTAAAGTGGAACCAGGATTGATCCCTCCGCGCCGCGGAGACCCGCACGGAAGAGACGCGCAACGCGCACCACGTGACGAAGCGAAGCGCGACCGGCCGCGCTGCCTGCGAGGCGCGCACAGAGGTCGGGCGGGAAGAGGGCCAATTTCCCATGATCCCTTTACATTTGCATATACGATGTAAGGTTAGAGAGACTTTTAGATATAGTTGGCCATAAACATAAATATACAAATGTAGGATATGTGACATCGAAGGTAACAATTTTCTGAGTACTTCGGAATTTAAAGAGGCGCATACTGTAGTTACCATAACTGTAAAAAATTTTCAAATTCTTAGCTTTATATAACCTCTGAGACAGCCCACATACCGTGCTCGCTTCGGCAGCACATATACTAAAATTGGAACGATACAGAGAAGATTAGCATGGCCCCTGCGCAAGGATGACACGCAAATTCGTGAAGCGTTCCATATTTTTGACCAGGTTTACTCCCGCGCACTGTTTACACATAGATGCAAACACTTTTCACCTCTGGGTTTTATCTTCTGTTTGCCACAAGGAAACAGTAGTCCCGAGAGACAAAATAAAAGGAGGTGAGGCCCAGATAAATTCATCTCTTTGCGACGCGTTTTACATCCTGCCCTGGGGCTCCGGTTTGTCATCCTTCCTATCTTGCCTCTGCTTCCCTCGGCACTATCCCGAGTATTGTGGTTCTCTTTCCAAAGTGGATCCATTTCAGGTCCAAAACATTACAGCACCTAGTGCAACAATAAACACACGAGGGGTAGGTACTATAACAGGAACTTGTAATAAGACTGACCGGCTGAATCTTAAAAACTAATAATAATGATGCCCACCACTTATTGAGCATCTACCATGTGTCCAGGGCTTCACCAATATCTCATTGCATATTTCTGACAGTGTGCCCTCCGGGTATTACTGTCACCATTTTACGGGAGTCAGAGAGGTAAAGCAGCCTCGGCAAGATTCTGTAACCAGTGGCTGAACAAGGCCTACTAAGCCCTCTAGAGGCATAGATTCTGAAAAGATCAGGACCCACCCCCAGGTAATTCGGTTACAGAAACACAGTCCTAATTAGTAAGATGGAGCTGGGAGGGGGAAGTCAATGTTTTTTGAAACGTCAATTTCTTTCCAAAAGAAAAATGGTGCATCTGCCTCGCTGAGCACGCAGTAGGACGCGAGGTCAGAGGCCGCGGATACCCTCTGAGCATTCCATTCGGGACCCATTTCTGCTCTCTTCAGTGAAGCTGAAATGATCATTTCAAGGTAACAGCTGAGAATAGGGGTCTGGGGGACATCTTGTGCCTCTTCCTTGTCTCACAGCCTTTGATGCAAGGAGTTAGAGGATGATCTTTCATGGTTGGTTTTCTCTTCTCCCAGAGATACCTGGCTCTTTGCAGGCCGAAAGTTCTTTGGGCAATTGGGTGAGTAGTTTAAATGTCTCTTTACGGGGTGCCAAACAAGAAAACGACCTTGTCATCCAAGGACAAGAATCCTTGACTGGAATGTTATTAGCCTAAGTATGTGGAAGGGGGTCTTATGGGGGTAAAATGGAATCTAAGAGTGAGGGACTTGGCCCAAGAATAACTGTTCAGAGTGTCGTAAAGAAACTTGTCTAGGAGCAGGAATTAGGAAGACATGGGCAGTTCCTAGTCCTGGAAAACCCAGAGACCTGGCTGACTTTGACTTTCCTGGCTCTGCACCAACTTGCTGGGAGAACTTGGGTAGGTCCCATTGCCCCTTTGGACACATATAGTCAACAGAAGTGTTGGCATTGTAGGATGCCCCTCCAACCTGGATGCTTGTAGAGTCTTATGAGTGTGTCTCCATAAGTTCAAGAGTCCAGCTTGAAGAAGCACTGGGTTGTCCTCTTTCCTGGGCCCCTGGAGGAGCAGAGGGCCACAGACTGGGGCCCATTTGGGGACTCTTTCAAAGGATTCTTATCTTGAGTCTCAGGGCTGGAAAATGAACTCAGAGAGAGTTTTAATCTTAGCAGACTCCAATATATTAGCACTTCTTGTGTACCAAGAACTATTCTAAGTGCTTTACACATATTAACTCATTACATACATGAAACGATTCTATGAAGTAGATTCTGTTATTTTCCTCACATGATAGTTGAGGAAGCTGAGCCATAGAGATATTCGACAACTTGCCCAATGTCACACAACTAGTCAATGGCAGAGCAGGGCTGAGACCTCAGTAAATTTCAATACAGAGTTTGTGCTCTTAACCAAACACTATGCTGCCTCTGAGGGTGGGGAGGAGCTATAAGGCTATTTAGAATTAATAGAAAGAGCATGCAGATCCAGTTCTGCTTCTGTTGCTGTTCTGAATTCAAGGTAGGAGCCACTTTTGTGCAAAGGACCAATGCTACGCTTTACAGCAGGGTAGCTGGGAATGGGTGGACAGGTATGTGCCCGGTGATCTTGCAATATGTGAGAGAGTGAAGGACACCCTCTTTGGGACACAGTTGGAACAGGAAGGAAGTTTTCCTATTCTAGGTTGACAATCACTTACCTGACACCTACCCCCAAAACTAATCCTATTGATGAAGGATCTTCTTTGTGAGCAGTAAGCCCCTGCTTAATTAACCTTATGCAAATGAGCTTAATTGCATCTCAGTGGCTCTTGTCCAGAAGCACCTAAGGATTCCTTCCCTCAGACATTGTCAGCACCTAGATAAACCATAAAGTTCATCTAGACATGTGTTGTGTGCCTGTGGTGCACTGGGCCCTGTGTTGGAGGTCACAAAGAAGAGCAAGGTGTAAGCCCCGTTCTCGAGGTACTTACAGTCCTATGGGAAACAGACACACACAACCAAGGATTACAGAGAGAGATGAGTGCCCTGCCAGTCTCATGAACCAAGTGCTCTCAGAACACAGAGCTTACCTGTGTCCCAGCAGTTGAGGGGTCTTCTAAGAGGAGCTTTTGCAGAGAGATGACCTGGATTTGCAGAGGAAATTGAGGTGGGAAGCAACTTACTGGTTTCTTCCAGGGTTGTGAAATATAAAGCAACTTGATGCAGTCTCAACAGCATCTCGAAATTTGTGCAGTCTCTCACTGGATTTGCCGGGACAGATGGGAATAGAGGCCATTGTCTTACTGCAGCTTCCAAGCGGGGACTGGAGTTCCTCTGGAAAAGAGGTATGCTTACCTGTCCCTTACCCCCAGACCTGGGACTCTAGAGCCAGACCTCCTGTAGGCACTGCTGGGGGCCAAGGGTGGGGAACAAAACAATCTGGAAGAACAGCCAGAGGACATTCTGTGCCCAACTGCCCCCTCCCAACTCCCCAAGCCCCACTTTTTCTCCCTGAGAGCCAAGGAAAGCACTCTAATGTGGGACTTCGGGCACTGGTTGCAATGCCTAAAATCTGTCGCAAGGTGGCAACGATGTGGCGAGAAACAGACTTTTTAAAAATCCTGGGTTTTTTCAAAGCATATTTTCCCTATTAATGTTTCGTTTAACTTAATTAGAATCTGGTAAACTAATTAAAGTGGCTACGAGCCCCGCAATCAGCAATAATTCGTATAATTATTGATAATTACATCCATACCAATCGTTTGGTTATTAACATGTGGAGGGGGAACAAACCACTTCTGAAGGGACGCAGAGCCCAGGAGGATTTTTTCGACTGAGCTTTCTGGGTCGGATCCGCCTACACCTCCAATCCGCAGAGATGCCGGCCCAGATGGGGCGCCCCTTCCTATGGGCTCCAGTTGCCTCCGTGCTTCTCTCCATTTTGGGGAGTTTGGGAAGGAAGGGCGGAAAGGAACATTTGCCAGGCTCCTTTGTTGCGCTGCAGCCAAGGAACTTCCTGCCTGGGTGGTAATGGTTATGTCCATTTTACAGAGAAGGAAAGTGCGGTGGGGGAGGGCGCCTGCCATGTCCACCACCCGAGCTGCCAGGCCCCGTCCCAGTTCTGCCGGCCCCTGGCGTGCCCTGTGAATGCAAGTCACTTCCTCTATGGACCTCAGTTTCTCCAAGGGTACCGCGGAGAACTGATCCGGTTGGTCCTATCTATATGAAACGGCCCTAGAGGGTGCCTGGCTGGAGATCGCGCGTCCCGAGGCGAAGCCTCGCAGTTTGTCGCGCGCCCTGGCCGCGGTTATCTCCCTCGTGTCCTCTCTGGGTTTAGCCCTCGGAATATCCCGCGACCTGAGAGCTCCAAGCCCCTGGGCTCTGGGGACTGGTTTCCTGCCTCTGCGGCACAGCGGGTCTCCCCGTCTGCACCGGTTCGGGGCGGCCCAGCGCGCGCCCCCTACTCCCGGCTCCGCCCGCTGCCCTCGAGACGGTCCCCTCCCCAATCTTCCCGGCCGGCGCCCGAGGGCTCCCGCCCGAGCTGGGGCCAGACGGCGCGGCCGGCGCGAGCTCTGGGTGTCCGGAGGGTGGGGCCGTCGGGGCGCAGACTCGGCCACGACGGCTGTCCGGAGATGGGCTTCCCTCTCAGCGCTGTCCCACCCACAGGGGCCTATTATTTTATAGAAGCTGAAACGGAGACCCAGGGAAAATAGAAGTCACGACACGGGACCCTTGCTAGCCAGCCGAGGAGGTGAAATTGGAAGCCCGGGTGACTGATTCCCAGGGCCGCGCGCTTTCCCACTCCGTCCACGCTTTCCTCCCCGCAAAACAAAACAAAAGTGTTCGGCAGTTTGCATCGCTGTCTGTAGCCCAAGCAGCAGGTGCGCCCTGGAAACTGAGGCCGACGGGAGGCCTGCGGCTAGGGGAGGCCTCTCCCAACGCGACCCCGGCGCGGGACGCCCCAGCCGCGGCCTGGCGAGCGCGGCGGCCCGGGCACCTGCGGCCCTCTGGCCTCACCAAGACCTCAGCCCCGCTCGGACTAAAATGAACAACGTGAATATGTGGCCAGGGCGCCCTCCTTTCGCATAGCGGCAGGGCAGGCGGGAGGACACCTGTGCACGATGTCTCGCCTTCCTTTCCAGGCCTGCCCAGCCGAGACCCTCGCTAGGTACTGCGCCCTCCACTCCGCCCAGGGCTCCAAGGCCGGCCCGCGCCACCAGGAGGGGCAATTCTGGTTGAACCCGGGATTATACGCTGAGTGTCTTGTCTCTGGGAGTCCCGGAGGTAACTTCCCCGGTGTGGCAAGCGTGGAAGTGGGCACGAATGAACTCTGGGCCCCTGCGAGCGCTCGAGGGAAGAGCCAGGGACTGAGGTGCTAAAGACCATACCCTAGTCCCCTCTCCCCAGCCGGGTCCCAAGGGAGGGTACTCAGCTGGGAGAGGGAGTGGCTTGTGGGGGAAGCTGGGTGTGTCTGGAGGGACCAGTAGAGAGGTCGGGGCACTCGCTGCCGCCCACCTGAGCAGGCGCGATTCTAACCCTGGGCACCCCAGAAGACGCGTGGCGGTTCCCACGCCCCACCTGTTGCGCAGTCCTCCACCTGCCCCCGTCCCCCACCACCATCCACCCCGCGCACTCCCATCTCCGCAGACCCAGAAAGTGACAGGTTTTTTTTTTTTTATTAAAAACAAAAGTCACAGGGTGGTCTCCCCAAACAGGCTCCAGGTGGTCGCCATCTTGTGAGTCAGTTGTCGCCCTTTTAAAGTGCTGTTACATCAAGAGGTTACAACAAAAAATAAAGCAAAATCCAAAGGGGAATGCAAAATGGGACTGGAAGTAGGTCCCGGAGAAGAAAGCAAAATAATTTATAGCATAAATAAAGTAAACCTAATACTGAACCAAGAGACTCACAGTACATTTATATCCATTGCACATAGCCACTTTGTCATTAGGAAGAAGTTTCAGAAGTGGACGGGACTGGGAGTGCGGGGCGGCGCCAGCGAAGTTGCTGCATTGTATTCACAATGGGGTCCGAGGCTGTACACTGCGGGGGGGAGCAGGCCCCCCTCTCGCCTTTCTTCCCGCTGTGGGTCCAGTTTAACCCCTAAAAGTCCGATGCCCTGGAGTTCAACCAAAGGGCGAGGCAGTATTTACACTTGGAAACCGAGGCAGGGCCCTGGACTGGGACGCCCGGGAGGGGGAGGGCAAGGCCGGGGCGCCCGGGAGGAGGGCGGGCGGACTGGCGGCTGTATTTACATCGGTCACGTCGGAATGGCTTGTTCCTCGCTCTGGGCCGCCGCGGCAGCAGTTATTTACAAGAGGGAGCAGCATGGCTTGAGGGCGCGTGGGCGCGGCGGCCGGGCCGGCCCTACGGTAACAGCGGGGGCTTGAAGGAACAGTTGCCAGTGCAGTGGCGGGGCGTCAGCATCTTGCAGGAGAAGTGGTGCAGGGCGTCGTGGGCTTCTGGGGAGAGAGTCGCGCAGGCCACTTTGGGCGCCTCGCCTGCCTCACCTCGCCCGCAAGGTCCCCCATTCCCCTCCCTGGCCTCGCCCAACCCTTTGGGGGCCAGGAGTTCTCAACTGAGTGGCTCAGGAGGTAGCAGGATAGAAGAAAAGACCCTAGTGATCCAGAATCACTGCTCTGGTTCAATAGTCCCATTTTACAGAAGAGGAAACTGAAGTACAGTGAAAGAGGGGTCAACTTTCCCAAGGCCAGAGTTGGCTCTAGAAGGCAGATTTTCCGATGCCCAGAGCTCAAGGGGCTCTTTCTCCCTACTCCAGCGTTTTAGAATAATTTGCCCATTAAAATCAATCCCTACTTCCCTCCTCTCAGCTTCTGATCCATGCAGACCCTATAGACCCTAGCCTTCCCCCTCACTCGCCTCTCCATTCCTTCCTTCCTTCCTTCCCTCGACGGTACAACCAGCACCCGGCACCCCTCCTATCTTTGTTTCCCGGCTTCCGCACCTTTCAACTTCTGCTGGATGGCGTAGCGCGCCTTCCGCTCCTGGTCGAGTTCGTTACACAGGGTATCTGGAAGACACGGGAGGGGCCCGTGAGGAAGCGCAGACCACCCTCTGAATGGCCGGGTCGTAGCTGGGGCTCCATCCTCTCCCCAGGGCGCAGTCCCTCGCAGAAACTACTCCAGGGACAGGGGGAGGGGGTAGCAAAGCTCCAAACTGCAGACTGGCGGAGGGAGGAAATGGCCTGGGATGGCGCTTAAAGGCAGACGGATCTAACCAAAATTAAAGCAAACTTAGGCATTACTTCCCAGGTAATTTTACGCCTCGATTTTTAATTTAGAAACCATGGAAATTGCCGCGATAAGAAGTTCAATCACTCCATGTAATGATGCCTGCAAGCCGTTTGCTGGGCTCGCTTGCCATTCTGAGGCTAATCAGAGTATACAAAGGATATTAAATAAAAAAAATAATTGTTAAATTACCTTCAATTTAAATCCAAATGACTGAGCCAACATTGCGGCTCCTGCCAGACGAGAGGCAGTTACGGCCCGTGCACGCGCTCACCTGACTCCCGTCTTACCTCTGACAATTTGCAGCTGTTGCACCATTTCTTCTCGATAAGCCAATTCCCTCTTCATTTGATCCTGAAAATTATCTGTGCAAATTGATTAAGTGAGAGCTGTTACGCACAGCCCGCTCCCCCCGCTCCACTTCCTCACTTCGCCCCCCCATCTTCACCCCTACCCCACCCCCACCCCGCCGTTCGCCTAGCAGGAAACCCTGGGAAAGGAGAGTTGCCCAGCTCCTGGAGGGCGCCCAGCCGCAGCTGCCTGCACCGGGGGTCCGAGTAGGTCCGGGGCACTGGGGGGAAAGCCTGGTGACAAAGTGAGGTGGGGAGGGATGGGGTACCTTTGAGACTCTGAAATTCTCGTTCCAGTTTCTTGCGGAGTTCCATTTGCTCCAGGAGCAGTTTTTGCAATTCGTCTGTGAGGAGTGGAGAGAGGGAGGTAAAGGGTGGGGGAGATTCGAACTCAAGGCACCCATAAAGCATCCAGGTCCTGCCCTGGCCAATAGCCCTGGGAGAAGAGTTGGGGAGGATGGATGGATAAGTAGAAGCCCTCCACATCCTGACTTTCCCACCTGCATCCAAAGGATTTGGGCGAAGAAACAGCCATGGGGTAGGATGCCCAGGAAAGTCAAATTCAGGAGGGTAGAATCCATGTTCCACCTCTAGGCTCTGGCTCCAGGAACTAACCAGCTTAGCATTGCTTTAAGTTGTTCCTAATTCCCTAACCTCAGAGGCTGGCCACAAAAACTTGATTTCTCACTTCAAATGACAGAGCTAATTCCTCTTTTCAATATAAATCAGGGAGAATCTGGTCAAGGCCTGGACACCCTTCTCAGAAAAATATACGTACAACAGTTTGCCTACGATTTCAGGAGGTCCCCAGACTGCCAAATCCATGCTAAGAACTATAAAACACCAATGATTTTGAAGGTAATGGCATATCCTGTAAAATCTGTAACTAGAAAGAATGGAAGACCACAAATGCTTGTCTCCCTCCCGCCCACCAAGACCATCCAGGGGCTGGTGGTGGGGGGTGAAGGGGGCTAGGTGTGGATGGCTCCATTCGTGCTCTCAGAAACCTACTCCAGAGGGATGGGAGTGGGGGAACTGCCTTGACCATAGGGCCATGAGTATCTGGGCCCTCTGCCTGGAGAGGCTCCTCTGAAACACAGGAATGGAAGATGGAAGGGCAAAGTGGGGCCAGAGACTCCCTTTCTCTGTGCCTTGAGCCATTCCCTATCCCTTGCAGTCTGAGCAGCAACACTGGGATCCCATTCTGCAAATAAGCCCCATCTTCACTCCATTTAGGTGATGTGGGGATGGTTATACATTAATCCCAGGGGGAAAAGGTAACCTCTTAAACATTCCTAAGATAAATGCCTCCCTGCAACCTTGCTATTCAGAAGACCCAGATTGTCCACAGACATCAAGTTCTGAGAATCATTACTCATATCTGTTTCCTACTGGGCCATTCAGACAGACCCTGAGCTTAGGGACCCAAACTTCCAATAGCAATCTGGGGATTTGGTTTACTCCCCCAACCTCCTATCGCCCCCTACACCTCTGTGCCAGGATAATGTGTCCAGAGGATTACCCTTGCCACTCAGTGAGGACTGATCCCCCCAAGAGCCAAGTCTTTCCCACACTCACCCCCTACAGGGAAAACAGCCCCTCTATAGGAAGGGGCATCTCCCTCAAGCATAGTATACCCCCTTTTCACAGATTTCACCTCACCTCTGGCCAGGTTCTCAATATCTTTCTCCACCAGCTGAGTTCCTGTGACGTCCAGGGTAAAGCCATCTTCGCCTGGGATACAAGGGAAGTGAAAGGAGTTCTATGCTAGAAGAGGCCTTGGGAGGGGAGGGCTGAGCTTCCCAGGAGCTGTGCCAAGTCAGGGACCCACTCCTGACCCTGTGCCTTTGGACGAGACAGTTACAGGCATCCAGTACTACTCACCTTCCAAGCCATCATTTTGGGTGTTAGGAGAGTGACCCACTGTAGGAGAGTGGACCGAGGAAGATGGTCTTAGGGCAGGAAGTGCCCTTTGACTTGTTTTATGTGGGTGGAAATGTCCCTCCATTTCCTTTTAATACACCCCCTGCCCTTACCTGGAAGAGCCCCAGACCCACCAAGGAGGTAGCAACTCAGGAAACCTGGTCTGCACCTCGCTCTCATTATTTAAATATTTATCTCCTCCCAGCAGAAGAAAACCAGCAGCCGCTTACTCTACACTGAAAGCCTTCCTTGCCAGCGTGCGGGAACCCGGGCGACCTGGGTCCCACCTCCGGGTTGCGGTGGGGCGCGAAGGGTCCGAGGGCTCACCTCGGTCTGTATTTGCAGGACTTGGCTGCGAGATACTCCTTTGGTCTGGATAGGATTTCCTCGTTTCCAAATCATCGGCGGTCGAGTGATTGTCTTCCTTATCTGGCTCTTAAAGGCAATAAACCGAGTTTCAAGGAGAGGCAAAGAAACCGTGACCCGGATACTGCCAGAGCTGCCGCGGTCGGGGCGCCCGAGCCCTAATTAAAAGCGTCCTGGCCGCCTCTGGTTCCCGGCTGTGCGCCCAGGCGCGCGCCCTGAGGCTTTGGGCAGGCACCCCCTCCCCCGCGCGTGGTCTGCTCATCCCCGGCCTCACGCCCCCGCCCCAGCCCCTCGGAAAAGAGCGAGACGAGCAGCCGAGCCCACCAGGGACGTGCGACCTACATCGCGCGCAGATACTGGGGCACCGCGAGTGCGCGTGGCCGCCAGATCTGTCCGCGCGACTCTCGCCAAGAACGAAGCCCAAGCAGCCACCTTCTTCGGGGAGGATGGGGGGGACATCGTCCGTAGCTCGGCTGCCTCGACTTGCCCAGATTTCTGAGGCCCCCAAACCCCCCTCTGTGAGCAACCAGGTCCCGTGCGCAGATGCAGCCCCCTCCGCACACCCGCCGCGTTGGGCCACTACTACTCTGGCGCTTCTGGGGTACCCATACTCGCGGCCCCCTCCTTGGTCCCGACCCGGTCTGGCCACAGGGGACCCCGCGGCCAAACACACTTGCTGAATAAATGGGAGGACTTGAAGGAGGTGCCAGGCGTGATTTTTAAAAGGTTTTAACCCTATGTGTGAGGTGCGCTGTAGCATGTGTGTGTGGGGGGGAGAGGGGGTGGGTTGTTATTGTTTTTAAGTAATCAAACGATGGAAGTTGTTGGGAGTACTCGCTTAGCTCCCCCCACCCCCAATTATTTTTCTCTCCCTCTCCCTCTTTCTGTCGCTTTTTCTGCGTCTCTGTCTTTTTCTCATTGCCTTCCCTCGCAGGCCTTCCTTGGCCCCAGCCCTCTGCCTGCGGTCCCCATTGCAGTGGCCAGCGGGCTCGGCAGGCGTTACCGTGGGCCTCGGGGGTGCAGAGGTAGGAGGCCGCGGGCCCCAGCGCCGCCGCCGCGCTCTTCGCGTGCTCGTCCCTCTCAGGCGCGTACACCTGCGGCTGCCGAGAAATGACAGGCGATTAAGGGGGCTCTGGGCGGCTTCGGCAGCAGCCCTGTCCCGAGGCCGAGAGGGAAAGCCGAGGGGGTAGTGGAGGCTGAAGTGCCCACAGGACCTGAGCGCCCCGGGCAGGGGGACGCAGGCCGCACACCTGGGAGCCCTTGGAGCCGGCATCACCCTTGTAGATTCAGGGTAATTATTAGCGCCCTCGAGAAAATTAGTCGAAACACAAAGCGGATCCCAAGCCAAGGGCCATTTAAAGTCGCCCCCACCCTCTGCGCCCGCCTCCTTTTCAGCGTTTTCCCTCCCGCCGGTACCTCGTCCCCAGCATAAATGACGCCTTTCGCATCCGGTTAATGATTCGTGTTTTAATGAACCGAATGGAAATGTACAGGTGTGCGCACCCACTTTCAAAATGGCCAACGATTCCAGCCTGGCTGCATCCCCCGACAAGCCCCAGCCCTGCCAACTTGACAGCCCCCTCCCGCTTCGCACGACGTCCCAAGACAGTTTCCCAACAACTGACCCTGCGGTTCCCCAGGCAGGAATTCGAAGAGACTCCGAAACTGCGAGTAGACTGGAGGTTCCGGGGACCCAGGGCTTAGGGAGAGGCCGCCCGCTCCTCTCCTACTCTCCCTTTCTCCTTGGGGCTCTGATCCCCGACCGGGCGGGCGCACTCCGGGCCTAGCCTCGGGAACTCTCTTCTCTGGCTCTGGGTCCCTTTCTTACCTCCTCCTTTTCCTCCAGACCCCTTCTATTTCTCTGTGTGTCTAGCAGTCTCTGCTGGTCTCCTCCCCACTCTCGTCAACAACAACAAAAAGCGCACGCGTTCCTCAGGCCTGACCCCCCCACCTTTGGAAACCCTCAGTCGAGGGTCCCATTGAGCCCAGCTCCACGGCGCGCCGGAGACTGGGCCTGCCCAGAGCGGCCAGGGCCTGCTGCTCAAACACCTGCGCGACACAAAACAAAATTCTCGTCCTTCGCCCGGCCCCGGCCCCGGCCTGCCCCGCAAGCGGCGGCGCGGGGGGTAAGCGGGGAGGCGCCACCCGCGGGGCGGGCGCGGGGCTCACCTTGGCCGGCGCGGGGCCTCCCAGAGGCCCGCAAGGATCTCGCAGCTCGTAGCCGCCGCTCGGTGGGCTCCTCTCAGGTCTCCGTACCACGTCTTCTGCCGCCAAGTCCCCGAATGGTGAGCGGCCAGCGGTGGGTGGCCCGAGGCGGCGCCGGGGGCGGGGGCTGCCACCGTCGGGAGAGTCTGTGGGACCGTCTGCGCCTGAGGAGGTGGCGGACGGGGTCTCAGCGGTCTGATCACCGTCTGGGCCACCTCCGGCGCTGGGTGCGCTGGGCTCGGTCTCATCCTGGGCGCCCTCGTCGTCGGGGAAGCGGTTAGACTCCACGTCCACCTCGGGCTCGTCCGCCGTGTCCACGTCGGGAGAGGCAGAATGGTAGCTGGAGCTGCCCTCGCTCAGAAAGTCCGGACTCACGTAGCCGCCGCCGGTCCCAGTGCCTGGTCCCGGCCCGCGAGCAGGCCCAGGGCCGTACGCCTCGCGGGCGCTGCCGTAGAGCTTGGCGATGCTCTCGGCGTCTTTGACCACCGGCCGGAAGGCTGACACGTAGGAGCCTTTGCGTGCGGGCGGCGGCGGCGGCGGCGGCAGCGGGGCCAGCGGCGGTGGCAGCGCCTCGTCCGCGCCGTCTTCGTCCAGCGGCCCACGGGACAGAACGCTCGGGCAGCGTTCTTCCGCGCCCAGCCCGCCCTCCTTGGCTGGCTCAGCACTGTCCAGGGGCTCTGGGCCGCCGCCACCTGCAGCTGCTGCCGCCGCCGCCGCTGCCGCCGCCACGGCGGCCGCCACGGCCTTGGCTTGACTCTGCGCAGCCGGGTAGGGCGGCACCGGGAGGCTGCCAGCCGCTGGCCAGAACATGGGAAACGTCGGGTACACAGTGGCGGCAGCGGCCGCTGCTGCCACAGCCGCTGCGTCCTTGGCGGCCCCGGAGGGTTGATGCCCCCAGAACATGGCGCCGCTGCCCGGGCCCGCCCCTGCCCCCGGGGGCAAGTGACCAGCTCCCGGGCCCCCAGGTCCCCCACCTGTGCCCGCGCCGCCGCCGCTCCCAGCGCCTGGGCCGCCCTTAGGCTCGCCCGCGCCTAACACCGGGTCGTCCTTTTTGGGGCATAGGCCGAAGGCGGTGGGGAAACCGTAAGGATGCGGGAAAAGTGGTGGGGGCAGCTTTTGCAAGAGGCCAAAGCCTTTGCTGGGCACTGGGATCACCGGGTAGCTGCGCACGCCGGCACCGCCACCAGGCCCTCCTGGGCCCGCCGGGCCGCTAGCTCCTGTCGCCAGGCCAAGTCCGCGCTGCGGATGGGGAGGAGGAGGCCCTGGAGGACCAGCAGCCTCGTCTTCGCCACAGCGCAGACTTTTGTGGGGCGGCGGGCCTGGGGCCATCTCCGCGCCACACCCCGGGCCGCCACCGCCACCGCCGCCAGCACCACCCTTCCCCTGCCCACCCGACCCGCCATTAGAGCCGCCTCCACCGCCTCCTTGTAGCGAGAAGGTCCGCTTGCGTGTGCCGCCATTGAACATGGCCTTGACGTCCTCCCAAGCGTGGCTCAGTTCGTCTGTGGCCGACTTGTCACTGAGTTTGAGGTGACGACGCCACGAGTTGAAGTTGGCGGCGTCGGGCTGTGTATACTTGGCGTCGGGTGTGCGGTGCGAGTGGAAGATGAACTTGTTAGGCGAGAAGTACATGCTGCAGTAGCCGCACTTGATGCACTTGGCACGCGAGCTGTTGTAACGCGCGGGGATGAAGCTGCCACGGGAGCCCCACGCACACTCGTGCACCACATCGAAGGCGAAGTTCTCCGGCAGCTTGGGTGGCTTGTGCTCACCCAGGAACGACTTGCACAGGCGTTCGGCCTCGCGCTTGGTGATCATGCCACAGCGACGAGAGGAGATGGGCATGGCCCCGGCCCGACGCAGAATCTCCAGCTGCACCGGCGTGCACTGCACGCACGTGATGCCCAGGGCCACGCGGCGGTTGTGGATCTCATTGTAGCTGTAGTTCTTGAGGAGGGTGTTGGAGATCTGCGCCAGGCACAGGCGCTCCTGGCCGTCGATGACCAGCGACACAATGGGCACCCCGTACAGCGATGTCTCGCCCACCTGGTTCGGTTTGAGAGCGCTGGAGCCGGAGTAGGGCTGCAGCTCCTGCTTGGAGTTAGGCGAGGAGCTGCCCTCGCGCCCCGGCCCCAGCTGAGTGGTGAGAGCCTCCATGCCGCCGCTCCTGCGAAACAGAGAAAGCAAAGAGCGGATGAGCCATTTTCAGCACCGCCGCCGCCGCGGCGCGGGCCCGCCCAGCGGGGCGCGCCGAGTCGGGCGCGCGGGAATAATTGGCAGTGGGGAGTCCAAGCTCATTCGCCCCCTGGACGGACGCCTTTTGTTATTCAGACCCGTCTTGGCGCCACAACAAAAGCCCCTGGGGTTTAGGGGAGGAGAAGGGGTTATGAAGACCTCTGGAATACCAGGGCTGCTAGGAACCCAATCCTCTTTTCGGATTGGGGAGGAAATGGGACCAAGAGACGCAGAGTGACTTGCCCAAGGCCACACAGCAAAGCCATAGCCAAACTCAGGCTTTCCAACGCCCAGATCCCGTGCGCCTTCGGCCACCCTCGCAGCCGGTCCTGCCGGCCGGGGTCCTGAAGCCCGGACTTCGGGGGACCCGCCGCCCCTCTGCTCAGTGGCGCACGCACTTGGACGGGCTAGGGCAGCGCGGGGAGGGGTGGGGAGGCGGGGGAGGGGCGGTCACTGCCCATCTCCAGACAGCGGGGGGTGGGGGGAGGCAGGGAGAAGGGGGAGGGACCCAGGTCTGCCTGGGAGGGAGAGAGGCGGAGGCGACCGCTGTTCGCGGTGCTGAACCCGACCCTCTCCAAAGAGCGCCGTGCGCACCCAGACCCAGAGTAGCTCCCACCGCACCGAGCTCAGCGCCGAGCCGGTTTCCGGGGACAGCAGTGCCAGTTTCCACAAACCCGTGCTTCTTCTCTCAAGCCTGACGCCCCGGGTCCGTTGAGCAGAAAGATTCCGGCTGGATATATAAACCGTTTTCTTTCCAGCCATTCGTGGGACCAGGATTATGCAGTTCCTAACTACATTTTCTGCATCTTTAGTTGCATTCCAGACCAAAGCTGGTTTCCACTGCGGTCAGCGCGAGGGATGGAGAGGTTCTCAAGGAAGTTTCTTAGGAGCCACTTCTTCGCTTCCAATAGCCCTTCCCTGAGCTTTTCTCCTCCAGTAATGCCTTTCCCACCCAGGCCACATGCTGGATCCTGGGGCTCTGGGCTTCCTCTTTTGGGAGGTCTCCCCTCTGAGTATCCTTCCTGACTCGCTGTCCCGGTTCACAGGGGCTGGAAGGAATCCCGGCCGTCTTCAAAGCCACTAAAAGCCTCCAGGCACCAAAGTTGCTGCCGGTCCGGAGCTTTGCTCTCTAGCTGAGGCAGGGAGGCAGTCACACCGGCAGACCTCAGCAGCAGGGGGACCCGGGAACTGATGTTTGGGCCCCTCTAGGTCGCTGGGCCCAGCCACCTGTCCTCAGACACGCAGGGCTCCAACCTGGCCCACAGCTGCGGCCGGGGCAGCCCAACCCTGAGGTCCTCTCCCCTAAGCTTGGCCGGAAGGGCAAATCCATTTTCAGAGGGGCAGCTCCAGGCAGAAAAGGGATCCGAGTTGAAAAGCCTTCAGCAAGGAGAGTGGAGTCTTCAGTCCGTCTCCCTCCCTCTCTCTCTGTTTGTCTAGGTGTCCCTCATGTGTCGATCTTATCTGTCCCTGAGCTGTCTGTCTCTGCCAGCTCGCTGCTCTTTCTCCCATCTGTCTTCGTACCTTCTTCAAGTATCAAGCTATTTATCTGCTATCTGTCTTTTCATCGTTATCTCTGAGGATTCAACTGAAACAAGTTGACCCTCTGCTCACATTGAAGTCCCTTGTAACATTTAAGGAGGCAAAAGCACTGTCCTCACTCCCGGCTGAGGGGTCAGAGAGACAAGCCTCGTGCCCCGGAGGGCTCTCAGGCGGGCTGCGGAGGAGGTTGGAGGGCTCGTGGCTCTGGAAAATGACGATGGCTTCCCGGTTTCCCGAAATTAGCAAGTGTGCCTGGCCCGCATACAGTGAAGAGAGCGCCCCTAGCCGAGCGCGTCCTCCTGAATCTGAGGGTCCTGGATCCCCGTGGGGTTCCCCTGGCGGGGGGGGGGGGTCCAGGCCCTGGAGCCAGGAGAAGGGGAGGCCCTAGGAGAGGAACAGAATTTCGGGGGCCAAAGCGGAAAACACAGGCGAAAAGCCGTGCGCAGCGACAAGGGGCAGCGGCCCGAGCAGCTCGGGAAACCGTCATCAGCTCTTGGGGCTTGAGGGGTGAGCTTGGGGAGGGCAACGAGGCGGGAGGGAGGCAACAGCACGGATGAAGTGGTGGAGTCATTAGGTATAATAATAAAAACAACAGCCACAAGAGCCCAAATCAGAACTAAACGAAAAAAAGCTGCGGGAGCAGGGCGCAGGGGCGGCGGGCTACCGGACGCGGGTACTCACCGTGCGGCGGCGGCTGGAGCCGGGCGAGCGGGTAGCGGAGGTGCGCGGCGGGCGGAGCGGCGGGCGGGAGTCGGGGATCCGCCGGGCTCTCAGGGTGACGGCGCGGCCCCTCCCCGCGCGCGCGCACAGCCGCGCTCCCTGGCTCTCCGCGCTCCCTCCCGCTGCCCCTCCTGCTCTCAGCGGGCGCGGGACGCCAGGGCTCCGGGCGCGGAGACGTGTGCCCTGAGCCGCTGTCCCCGAGGCCGGGGACTGGCCGGAAGAAGAGGCCGAAGCCTGGAGCGCATGGCGCGGCGGCGGGCACGGCGCGGTCACAGCCGGAGTGGCGAGGCCGGCGCGGGGCGGGTGCGCCTGACAGCTGTGAGCCGGGGCGCCACACCCACCGCCCGCGCAGTCATTCGCGCCCTCCCCGGGTCCGCCCGCCCGCGGGCCACACGCGGCGCCCACCGCCTCCCCGCAGCCCCAGGGCCTGCGCGCCCCAGGTAAGCGGCCGCACACCTGCGTCCCGCGCCCCACACCTGCGTCCCGCGCTAGCGGGAGAGGCCAAGAGGGAGGAAGGGCCTGGGGCCGCAAAGTTTGCCCCCAAGAACGAAGTGGGGAGGGCCCAGTGCTTCCCGCCAAGGGGTCAGGATTGGTCTGGGCCAGGGCCTGGTGATGGAGCTGAGGGGGCTTAAGAAGAAGATGCGCAGGGAGGGGTATCTCACTTTCAGGCCGAAGGGGAGGGCCAGGGTGGTGGAGCCCAGAGTGGCCCTGGGGAACCAGTAGGTCACCAGCGGCCGGGACAGGTCCCTGGGTGAGGAGCACTGGGGGTGGCTGTTGGAAGGGAGCAGATCCGTGTCTCCCACCCTCCCGAGTTAGGTAGGGGACACCAAGAGCGATCTAACCTGGGGAGGAGCACCCTTCTGCTTCCGTCACTCCACAGGGGACTAGGGAACTGGGTTGGAGGGGGGGCCTCAGCCTCAAATGCCTCTCCTCGCTGTCACCGACAGGCCCACGGCAGGAGCCAAGT
This sequence comes from Cheirogaleus major, assembly GCA_963574435.1. NCBI lineage: Eukaryota > Metazoa > Chordata > Mammalia > Primates > Cheirogaleidae > Cheirogaleus > Cheirogaleus major. The sequence goes on from CAUYPO010027119.1 coordinate 23,857, forward strand.
CATCGTTGGGGGAGACCTGAAGGCAACTTCTCTTTTACCGCTGCTAACTCAGTTTCCCCGTAGTGGAGGTCTAGCCCTCTGACGCCACAGAGACCCCTTGGCACCTTCTCTCTGCCCCAAGCTCGGTTTCTCTCTTTCTCTCTTCTCTCTCATTTCTATCTCTGTCAGTCTCTCTGTCATCGCCATTCTTCTCCCTAATACCCAGTTGGGGCCGTCTTCTCCCTCTTTCTCCATCTCTGTCTCTACTTCGTCGTTTGAGTCACTAGTCGCACCCCCGCCCCTCCTTGCCCGCACCCGAGCGCCCCCTCCGCCGCTTCCACCCGCCTCCCTGCCCCTGTGGCATTAAGTGTCCTTAATGGACACGTTAATTAAACTGTAATTAATCATACTGTCCAGCCCAAGTTTGAACAATTACCCTAATCAAACAGAAGTTAATAATGGCAGGGATGGCCCGGGGCGCGGCAGGCCGCCCGGGCGGGGGACGCAGCGGCCACCGCGACTACCGGCGGTGGCAGCAGCAGCGAGCGCAGCCTGTCCTTGGAACCCGGGCGGCGCCATAAATCTTCCGTGGGTAGCGGCGCGGGGTCGCCCTGGCCCCACCGCCTCGCTTTCCCTCTTGCTCTCGGGTATGGGCCCTCTTCCCTCCTGCGTTCCGGCGCCTCTGGGGAATGTTCCTGCTCCTCTCCCTGCTCCACTCTCTTCTGTTCCCTCCTGGCTCGCAGGGAACCCGGGAAAGGCCTGGAAGCGCCACCGGGTCGCGCAGGCCTAGCCCCTGGAGAGGAACGGCCTGGAGACTCACTTGCCCTCTGCCCCTACCCGGGCTAACGTGTTCTCCCGGAAAACCACTCCCAAGTTTGGGGGTTCTGTCTCCTCTGCAGGGTCTCTTCTAGAACAGGCTCTTGCTCTCTCACCTCCCTCAGCTGTGTCTTTTTCTCGATGTCCCTGCCTTTCCCTCTTCTCTCAGATGCGTCCTGGAGCCCCGCTCAGCCCCTCTCTCTCTTTGCCTCTGGCCCCTCCATCCCCGCTTCTTTCCCGTGCGCTGCCTCTGTCCCGCTCCGACTCTGCAGCTCTCTATCCACACCCCCACACCTTCCTGGAGTGGGGGGAATGGGAACTACTTTCCTGGCCCAGTCCCCATCCGCTGCCCCCCCTCCCTCAGCCCAGGCTCCCCCACCCCATAATTACAATCTCCTTCAGTAATTATTCTTAGTCTCCTAATGATTTTTTAAAAGGCATCTCAGAATTCGGTATGGTGGTGACAACGACCAGAGAGCCAGGACGCCCCCAGGGGAATGAGGGGTGGGAATGAACAGGGGATGGGCAAGGTCCCCCTGAGCAGGGGCTGCCTGTCCTGCCTCTATTGTACTTCGAGGACCAACGACGCCTCCGGGCCCAGCTTCTAGGGCGTTCCCTGCAGCCAGGCCCGCGGGGCCGGGGACCTCTCAGACAAAGGGTGCCACCTCGGATTACCGCACCAGTGGTCGTGCAGTGTCGCCCCCGCGTTCGCGTTCAGCACCAAGCTACGGACAGCTCCCCGTGCCTCTGTCGGGCCCCAGGAGACCCACCCGGCTTTCAGTCGCCCGTCCGCGCTGGAGAAAGACCGAAGGCGCGTGGCGAGCGGCCGGGAAGCCCCGCCACTCAGTGCTGGTCTCCGGGGAGCAGGTCTTGGGGTCGGGGCTAGGGCTGTACTCTGGGCCAGCGTCTGGTCCGTTATCACCGCTGTGGGCAGCATTTACGGTTTGCACAGCCAGTTCTTACAAGGACCCGGGGGATAAGTAGAGAGCATTTATTCCCATTTTACAGGCAGGAAACTGAGGTCAAGCAGTGGAAGCCAACGCCCTCCTCACCAGGTTCCTCAGGCAAGGGACGCCGGCTGATCCCCTAGACCCAAACTGCGGAGCCTGGTACGCTGCCTGCTCCGCTGCAGAGACGGCCTAGTTCAGGGAAGGAACGGCAAGGAGGGTGCCGCGCTGTGCGGCACAGGAAGTTTTGTTATCACCCTCACAACACTCTGGGCGGAGGAAAAGGCCTAGTAAAGCCAGGGCACTTGCTCGGGTGCAGTCACCCAGACTCGCCGGGGCAGGGCAGGGCCCCTGTTCCTCAGCGGGAGCTCTGGGCGCTGGCGCTGGCCTGAGCCTGGGGAGCCCGCAGGAGTCGTTGCCTTTGGCCTTTCTGACCCCCGTTTACTGGGGAGTCTCCTTTGTCTGCGGCCGGGTGGCACCGGGGCGGGCGAGCAGGACTCTGGATCCGGGCCGCGCCTGGCGTGCTCCCCTCGCCCGGCCGGGCGTGCGTCGCCTCCGCGTCCACGCGGGCTCGGGCTGGGGCTGGGGCTCGGGCTGGGGCTGGGCGGCCGCGCCTCCTCCGCAAGCACATATCTTTTACCAGTTGAATTAACGGCAGTTTTCGTCAGTTAATTAGGTTTAATTTACATAATTAGTACAGTATAAAGAGGATTGGGGATAATCATGGGGTACGTAGCGCTTACTGTGTAAACACGTATTCTGAATTAAAAATCAGATGTAATTAAGGCGCGCAGGCCCTGTTTAGGCAGGGTTTTAATTGTAATGAATTTCTAATTAACACTCAATGATTGCCAAATGCAAAGGGCTGTAAAATTTTCTTGTAGTTTTGCTAATTTATTGTTTACTTAATATCTGGATATTAATCCGACGGCCAGATAGACCCGCGCCCGGGCGGAGGCGGCCCAGGCCGGCGAGCGCGGGAGGCGGGCGGGGCCTGCGGGGCCAGCCCCGGACGGAGCCCGGTGAGGCCGCGGGGAGGCGGGGGCCGCCGAGCCGCGCCGGGGTCCAGAGCTCCCGGCCCACGTCGCTCCGGTGTGGACCAAAGACTGAGGCCGGAAGAGGGCCGGACTTGCGGGACTGAGGCCGCACGCGGGTCCCCGCCGCCCAGACCAGGCTCTTAGGAATCAGAGGTGAGACCGGGGCTCCCACGGCAGAGGGCTTCCGGCTCCGGGAAAATCAAACGGAGGGAGAAAAGTCGCGCGGCCTCGATGTGCCCAGATCCGGTTCTTCTAATGACCACTTGTGGGACAGTGGACCTTGACCTGGCCTCCACATCTGCATCTGTAGGATGGGCACAGTCACCTGCACTTCGCGGCGAGAAGGAATGATTGGGAGTTTGAAGAATACCGGCCCACGAACATTTTTCTCCAGGAGCCCTGCTTGCAGAAACCTGGGGCCGGGGCAGAGCCCCCAGGCCTTAGGAATGGTTGGAAGGCGTTGGGCCATGCCCCGCCCTTCCAGAGGCTCTCTGGGCACTTGGGGGTGCAAGTTAGGCTGGGAGAGACTGAACCTGGAAGCCTGGATCAGCCTCCTTTGCCCCAACCAGACACAGAAACCCCCACAGCCTGGGCAGAGGCATTAGGAAAAGAGGGTGGATGAGCAGCTCCAGTTACCCCAGGATTTCCCCATGAGGAACCCCTGCCCCAAATCTCTAGTTTGGGTCCCTGCCCACATTCCAGCTGGCCCTCTGGGAGTGAGGGGCTCCCCTCCTGTCTCTTCCAGCTTAGTCACAAGCTTCCTTCCAAGGTCCTCTCAGCACAGGGGAGACTGTGTGGGCACTTAGAAGTCTCCAAGGAAACACACCAAGAAAACTCACCCAGCGCCTTCTACCCTACAGAGCCACTGCCTGAACGTCACTGCACCTGCCTGTCCAAAGCCCGGGAGGCCTCTCCTTGCCACTGTGCAGGGAGGGCCTCCTCTAGGTCTCCCAGGACTCTCATCTCTGTCTCATGGCTATTTTCATCAATGGATTGTTCATGGATTAATATTTCCTGATTACTTATTTGTGTTTTCTGTCTCTCCCATTGGAACGTTTTGTTTGCTTCTGTATACCCAGGACCTCAAAACAGGGCCTGGCACATAGTAAGTTCTCAACATGTTTGTTGAGTGAATGAATGAACAGCATTTGAGTGGGAGGGCTGTGAACTCCAGCCTAGGTCCCAGCTGACTTGCTGGCCATAGTGACAGGTGCCCTTGGGGTCTAGTGGCACTTCAAGAGAAAGTTTTCTGTTCCCTGGTGATAGTTAGGAGGTCTTGGAATTCCTATCTTCCACACAGACTCAGGCAAGGCCACCTGGGCAGAGGCCCTGAAGGTTTGTTCTGAGGAGGTGGGGAGCAGCTGGCAGGCTTGCTGAGCGCCCCTTGGTTGCAAGGGGTTTCCTTCCCAGGGGCTCCTCTACTCAGCAGGTGGGGGAAAGGGCTGGAAAGAGCATAGACTCTGGAGCCAGCAAACCTGCTCTGTTTGAGTCTCCAAACCTGCATCTGTCATGTAGTCATGTGAGTCTTACAGGGATGTCATAAGGATTAGATAAAGCACTGGGTATATGCCACACAGCCCGGGCTAGCATGAGAGTGAGGTGCCCAGGGTGAAAGATTTGAGGAGGTGCTCACTGTCAGCGTCTTAAAAGTCCTCCCCTAGTCCCGGCCCTGCACAAAGCACATGGCTAAGAGTAGGTGCTCAGTCCACGTGAGCTCTTCCTCCATCACAGCCTCAGACCACTTCAGGATGGCTGCCTGAACACCGGGGAGTCCAGTCGGCTTGCTGGGACAGGGCAGGGCAGCTCTGAGCCCAGGTTTTGGGGTGCTGGGCAAACTACAGGATGCTGCATCAGTTGGAAGAAGGAATCCCAGGGCCATCTGTTCCCCACAGGCTCTCTGACTCACTGCATTGAGCCCAGGGGAACCTGAGTTGAGATATCTTTTACATGCCATATGATCCATTTAAAATATACAAGTCAATGACTTTTTTTGTATATTCAGTTGTGAAACCATCACCAACACCACGTGTTAGAATATTTTCATCACCCTAAAGAGAAACCCTATTATTATAGCTATCACCCCTCATTTCCCTCCCCTCCCCCAGCCCTAGCTACTTTATGTTTCCATAGGTTTGCTGCTTCTGGACATTTCAGATAAATTGAATCATGCAATACATGATCCTTTCATGACTGGCTTCTTTTGCTTAGCATGTTTTCTAGGTTTATCCATGTTGTAGCATGTATCAGCATTTCATTCCTTTTTATTGCCAAATAATATTTCACTGTAGGGATATATCACATTGTGTTTATCTATTCATCCATGTGGATGTTTAGGTTGTTTCCACTTTTTGGCTATTATGAATAATGCCACTATAAACATTTGTATACAACTTTTTGTGTGGCTGCATGTTTTAATTCCTCTTGGGTATATACATAAGTGTGGAAGTGCTTAACTCTATGGTTAACTTTTTAAGGAACTACCAGACTGTTTTTTCAAAACACTGTACCATTTTACATTCTCATGAGCAATGTATGGGGGGTTTTGATTTTTCCACATCCTCAACAACACTTATTATTTGTCTTTTTTATTATAGTCATCCTAGTAAATGTAAAATAATATCTTATTGTGGTTTTGATTTGCATTTCCGTGATAAAATGATTTTGAGCATCTTTTCATGTGCTTAGTAGCCATTTGTACATCTTATTTGGGGAAATATCTATTCAGATCCTTTGCCTGTTTTTTCAACTGGTTATTTGTAATTTTATTATTGAGTTGTAAGAGTTTTTGTATATTCTAGATACAAGTCCCTTATCAGATAATATGATTTGCAAATATCCTCTCCCATTCTGTGAGTTGTCTTTTCACAGTCTTTTTTTTTTTATTTCAGCATATTATGGGGGTACAAATATTACGGTTATGTATATTGCCCATGCCCCCCTCCCCTCTCTTTTCACAGTCTTAATGGTTTCCTTTGAAGCACAAAAGCTGTTAATTTTGATGATATCCAGTTAATCTGTTTGTTGCTGCTTGTGCTTTGACGTCATATGAAGAAGGCTTTGCTGTGAGATTTACTGCTACATTTTCTTCTAAGAATTTTATAGTTTTAGCTCTTTAGTTTTAGTCTGTGATCTATCCATTTTTAGTTAATTTTTGTGTATGACGTGAGGTAGGGATCTAAATTCCTCTTTTGCATGTGGATATCCAGCTGTCCCAGCACTATGTGTTGAAAGATTACTCTCTGTCCATTAAATTGTCTTGGTACCCTGCTGGCTTTTCTGGTCTGGAGAAATGACTATCCCCCCTTCCCCAGGAGAGATGGCGCCAGCCTTGCTGGGATTTCAGTGAACGAGCAGGTGCCCCAGCTGGGGCAGGGGACTCCCCCAGGGTCTCTCCGAAACCTCAGCCGTGCCCAGCACAGGTGCTGGAGACAACATCAATTCATGAAACACCTGCTTAGTACCTCCTGTGTGCCAGCAGCTGGGGTCACAGCGGGGATCAAGGCAAGCTAGTCTCTGTGCTCTGGAGCTCACATTCCAGCAGGGAGATGGACAGGAAAGATTACCATAATCTCAAGTGGGGACAATTGCTGTGAAGAAGAAATAGAACAGAGTAGGGGGTTAGAGAGGGACAGGATCAGGGCTGGGGCTGGTAGTGGTGGTGGGAGGAGAGTCGTTTTTCTACTTCTGTTGGCACTAGCTGAGGGAACTTGAGTCCCCACTGTGCACCAGATGCTGTGCTGGGCTCTTGGCGTCTCTCATCTCGTTTGGTTCTCCCAAGAATCTTACGATTCCAGCATGTCCATTTCACGGTAGAGGAAGTTGAAGTTCAGAGGTGAGTGATTTGCTCAAAGCCACACAGCCAGGAAGTTGTAGCCGTAAGACTCAAACCCAGACCCGTCTGAAGTGAAGGCTGTTTCTTCAGCAACAGCTGCCTCCCTGTTAGAGGCAGGTTGTGTTCTCTTAGGACTCTCACTCTCGTAAGGGAGACAGGACACCCCACAGTCGCTCCACCCCAGGGCGGTGTAGTAATAGAGGCACAGGCCACATACATCAGAAGGCAGAAGGGTGAAGTGAACTGGCAGTGCGTGGGGAGGGGTCAACATGACCAGCTCCTGGGCAGTTAAGTGAGATGCCATTTGCATCTGCAGAGGAAGGAGGCTGGGTGGGTTCCTCTTCTGGGGAGGCCCCATCGCTCCTGGGGAAGGCAGATAAAAACGTGGGGAGTCACAGGGACTTGGGTGGTCGTATGTGAGTGCATGTGTGTGTGGCCAGGGGTGCCTGGCGGAGCAAGGGGGTAGACACCAGTGCTTTAGAAGTGTTTTGTGCATGTCGCAGCAGCAGGGATGATTTAATGACATCAACAACATCCACAACTGTCATTACCCCATTTTATCAATGGGGAAACTGAGGCCCAGCAAGGTTAGGCATCCTGCCCAGGGTCACACAGTGAGTCAATAGAGGACCCAAGACTTGCAGTCAAGTGTGGGACTCCAAGCCCATGCCCTTCATGGCTACATTCCACTGCCGTCCCCACAGGATTGCCAGAAAAGGACCTGGGAGGCTGTGGGGTGGAAGAGAAGGGCTCATCTATCCTGTCTCTCCTACTGCCTTGCTGAGAGACTCTGACCAAGAGATTTAAAATAGTTTAAAAAATTTTTACTACAAAAATAATATATGTTCACTGTGTTACATTTGACAAATGCAGAATAGTAGAGAGAAGATTAAAGGGCAACAGTCGCATCACCCCAATGTTTATGTATCTTTTCAGAAGTGGCTTGTTCCACATGGCTGGGGCGGGGAAGGGCGGGTCCCTGAAGTTCTTGGAAGCCCCTTCGTTTACTTAACCGCTGTGTCCTGAGCTTCTCCTGAATGCCAGCCCTGAACCCAGCTCCTGCCTTCCCAGGCTGTCCCTGGAATGAGGCAGACAGACAGTGTGAGGAAACACAAGGACCATACAGTGAGGTCAGGCAGTGACGGGGGCGTCCTGGGATGATGGGAGCCTCTGGGCTGGCCTCCTACACCCGCAGGCCAGGCCAGGTGGGTGCTGGAAAAGGCCTCCCCAGAGGAATTGCAAATTTTGGCTAAGCCTTGGAGGATGAAGAGGAATTGAACAGGAGATAGAGGATGTGGGGGAACGGTGTCCCAGGCTGAGGGAACAGCCTGTGCAATGGCTCAGAGGCAGAGAGTGCTCAGCACGTTCAGGGAGCAGATCCTGCCCCCCTGTGCAGGGAACATGGAGAGGGAGACAGGTGGGGAAGCCCCTGCTGCCCCCTGCCCATGCAGGGGAGCTGCAAGGACCAAAGGTGACAGTGTGAAGGCAGTTCACCATGCCCAGGTCATATTGCAAGACAAACGGTGTTTCTTTTATTTCTCAAAACTTTCTCCACACTACGGCCTTCGTGATTTTTCCCGATGAATGCTCCGTTTCTCTCCCTACGTGCCCCTCGCCGCCCCCTAGCTCCCCACCAAAGGAGGAAAAAGATAAAAGGGCAAATCCTAGGAAGGCCCAGCAGCGGCTTGACTGGATGCTTTTAACTAAGTCTGCGGGCAGGAGAGACTTTTTATCCCCTGCAAGTTAATGCAAACTGTTAGGGAGATAAATAAATGACAGAGCTGCCGATGGACTGTTGGGCTCAAAGGAGGGACATTTGTCTCACTTTAGAAGAAGGACCTGGAGGGCTCAGCCCCATCGACTCGTTCATTGTGCTGTTATCTGCCAGAGAGGTGGTGACACCACAGCAATTAAGACAAACTTTAGTCTATGAGTTCGTGCCTGCAATCTCGTGGCTTCAAAACAAGACAAATGATACCGCCAAGGGAGGAAACATAGTCTTTTTCAGGCTCTGTCCAAAGTCACAGCGAATATTTGTGGTTGTTCAGCAGAAAATTTGTCATTATGAGGTCTGGGCTGTGCTGCCTCCCCTCCCAACATTAGAATCCATTTCACCGGCTTGCGCCCGCCCAGGCCGTCCTTGGGGCTCCACCCGGCCCCCCCTGAGGGGCCCCACCCACTGCCAGCCCCACCCGCCCTGCCTGCACCCCTAGTTGAGGAGCATCTCTGGTGGATCAGGGACATGATTTCTGCCAAGGCAGAAGGGGGCGTGACAGAGCCACCGAGAGCCATGGCAGCCCAGCCAGCGCCACTCCCTGTGCCAGAGGCCAGCGCCTGTGTCCCTCTGCCCAGCCCCCCTCAGACCCCTTTGCACCTCTCTGCTCCCTGTCTCACATGGCCACTCCTCTCACCCCTCGCCACAGCTGATGGCGCCAGAGCGGATGCTGGCCTCAGCCTCCTCCCCGCCTGAACTTCTTTCCTCGGCTGCAGGAAGTGAAAATACTCGGTCACTTCTGGGTGGAGGCTGGGACCCAGTCCCAGTACAGTCTGGGAGCTCTGCCTGCCCCAGGGGTGGAGTCGACTCAGGCTGCTGCCTGGAATGCTGTGACCCTTCAGTGCGGCTCCCTTCTTGCCCTCCTGCGCCAGGCCCTTGTGCCACCTTGCCGGGCACTGCCGCCCACCCCGACCCTGGCACCCGGCCTGTGTTCCCCTCCCCTCCTCCTCCCGCTACACCTTTCTTCCTCACTGCCATCTCTGTGACCGAGGACACAGGCGCCCATCCTAATGGGGACTGGACCTGGCTCAAGGATGGCGCTCCAGGGGGAACCTGGGCAGCGGTCGGTGGGGAGGGGAGACATCTTCGAGGCAGCGTCACCCCCTTCTGACCAGCCCCATGTGATGGGGCCTCCGGGGAGCTGCCAGCCTGCAGCCCAGTGTCCTCCTGAGGCCTCACTTGGAGGTTTGTCGCTGGCCTCCAGCCCTGAGCGTGCAGGGGTTCAGGAGCTGGGCGCCTCCCGGGAAGATTCGGGTCTGCTCAGCTGGAGCAAAAGGTCCCAGGTCCTTGGTGTCTGGGCGGGGCACCCTCAGCTTCCCTCAGCCAGGCCAGACCACCCAGACCAACCCCGACTGGGCTCTGGGTCATGCTGCTTTGGACCACAAGGCCTGTGTCTAACCACACCTGGGGAAGAAGGTGTCACCTTTCCTCCGTCTGCCCCGCTGCCTACTTGGGGGGTCTCCAAAGCCTGGGATTCTGTGTCCTGCATTTCTCATGTGGGAAAACCAAAGGCAGAAGCAGGGAGGGAGTGCTGAGGTGGCCACGGAGGCACCTACCTCTCACTGTGACCCGGGGACCTGTGAGGGCCCTCCTGCCCCAGACACGTTCCTCTCCAGGCTTCCCTGAAGGTCTCAGAGGCCTGAGGCTGCACCCGATGAGGGCTTTCTCTAGGAGGCTCTGGTGAGAAGGCAAGTGGGCGTCACTGAGGCATGGAGACCAGGGTGGAACAGTGACAAGCTCTGGAGAGAAGGGGCTGCCCCAAGGGCCTCAGTCTGAGGGCCCCATCCCTCCATCCCCCTTCCCTCCTCCCTGCCCTCCCACACCACCGAGCACCCTCCCGGTGTCGGCCCTGGGCCGGTCCTGGGGGTGGGGATGAGTAGACGTCCCTGACTGTGAGAGGCTCACAGTCTGTCCCCAGAGAGGAGGGGCCACAGGAGAGGCGCCTGAAAGGAGGAATAGGAATTAGCCACATGGACAGGTTGAGGGTGGCTGGGGGTGGCTGTCCAGGCAGAGGGAAGAGCTCATGCCCGCCCCACCGTGTTCTAAGTCTCACCCCACCCGCGACCTCTGGGCCCCACTCCACCACCTTTGCACACCAGCGTTTGGAGCCTCTGTGCTTAGAGGACAGGGTGTGTGTGCGCATGTGTGTGCACACGCGTGCACACCTGTGTGCTGTGTGAGGTGCTCGTGCAGCTGACTTCTGGGGCCGTGGTTAAGACTGGGGCTCCGAGTCCCAAACAGTGCTCTGCTACTTGCGTGTCGGGCAACCCTGGGCAAGTCGCTCGGCCTGTGCTTCAGTTTCTCCATCTGCACAATGGGCGGAATAGTAACACCCCCATCTACCCATGGGATTGTGGCCAGGATTAAATGAGTTGATAAAGCCCTAAGCACAGGCTGGCATGGGACACCTGCTCATTTTTCCTGCCTCCCCTGACTTGGGATCTGGGGTGACAGCTTGCTGGGTGCATCTTCTCGAAACAAGGACAGACTTTTAAGTCTCGGGGGTGGCTGGTTCACATCTGGGGTGGTCGAGCCTGTCTGGGGAGTCCTCAAGCCCGCCCCACTCTGAGCGCCTCTCCCTGGGAAAGTCCACCACACGCACGGCCTGCAGCTCTCCCCTGCGCTGAGCACTGGGCCAGGGAGCACAGTCTTCGTGGCCCCGGCTCGGCCACTTCTGTGACCTTCCCAGCCCCAGGGAAGTGGCTCAGTAGGATGCTGCTGCCTGAGGCTCAGAGGCCGCTCAAGGCCTGGGCCTTACAGAGTGTTACTAAAGACATGATGGCCTCGACCCTGCTGTGGGAAACCAAATGATGCCTCACACAGGTGGCCCTTTCCCGGGGCACTGGACTGAGCATGGGCTGGGAATCGCAGCTCCACCATTTTGGCCACTTGGCCAACAAATTTTTATTGTGCACCTACTAGGCGAGGCTTCCTTCTTTGCACTGCAGATACGGTGTGACGAAAACAGACCAGAATCGCTGCCCATGTGGAGCTTTCATTGTAATGGAGGGCGGGGAAGGTAGACAGAAGGTAAGTAAGTAAAATGAGTGGTTTGTCACGCACTTACGATGCAGTAGAGGAGACTGGTGCAGGCAAGGGGCACGTGCGTACTCGAGGGAGGTGTGCGAGGGTGTGATTTTGGGTAGAGTGGTCAGGTCGGTCTCACTGAGGGGCCACTTGAGCTAAGGCCTGCAGGCTGAAGTGAGCCATGTGGGTACGGGGAGGGATGTCCCAGGCACCAAGTACAAAAGCCTACATTCCCCGGTGATACTGGCTGCTAGTGACACAGAAAACCCAAATCCACATAACTGAGTCCCAGCTCAGTCAACAGGCCATCACAGGTGTTCCTTTGAGGGGGTGCAGCCCATTCTCCACGTGGTGATTCAGGGATCCAAGCTCCTTCCACCGCGGCTCAGCTCTTCCCACCTGCCATGGCAGTCATTTCTCTCATTTAGCAGGAGGATGGAGAAAGGGTAGCAGAGAAGGACATCTACATCGTAGGCGTCCTGGCCACCTGCTCTCATTCCAGAGCAGAGCTGGTCACAGGCCCCTGTTCAGTGCAGGGGGGACTGGGAAACGCCGCTCCTGGCTGGGCGGTGCATACACCAGGGAGGGAGTGTGGACCTCCGGTGGCTAGACAACGCCACTGGGCCCTCGGGTGGGAGTGTGCCCAGATGTGCAAGGAGCAGCAGGCAGGCCAGCTGGCTGGGTGACCGGGGAACTGCCGGCGATGGGAGCTGCGGTCAGAGACAATGCGGGCAGATTGTACAGGGTCACGCAGGCCATTGTTGGGTCGTGGCTGTCCTGAGTGACCGGGAGGCCCTGGAGGTTCTGAGCAGGGGAGGGACAGCATCTGCCTTCTGCTTCAACAGGCTCCTCCCAGCTGCGGTGACGGGACCGCAGGGGGCGGGGCAGCAGTGGGGGCGGGGAGGAGGCTGTGGCGGGTCCAGGCCACGGGTGGGAAGTGGGAGAGCCAATATCCTCCGCAGGCAAAGACAACAGGACTTCCTGGCCGGCCGGATGTGGGGTGTGAAATAAAAAGGAGGCGCGGCCAGTCCCTGCACTTTGGCTGGGACACCGGGAGGACAGAGATGGCGTTTCGCGGGAGGGACAGCAACGAAAGGGGGGCTGAGGCGTGTGTGACCGGTGCCGGGGCAGGGGTGGACAGTTCACTCTTAGACACGTTGAGATGCCGTGGGATCTGAGCGGAAACCGAGCTCCTCAGCCTCCGTCCCCGGCCGGTACCATGGGGGCAGCTGCTCTTGCCTGGCGGTGGTCGCGAGGATCACCTGAGCACATGGCTGCGACGGCGGCGGTGAGAGAGGTGGGGGCGGCCTGCGTGGAGAGGAGCTGGTGGCAGGCGAGGGCCAGCGGCGGAGGACGACCTCTCAGAACCGCCTGGGCCCTTTCTCCAGCTCCTGGTCTCCGGCTCCTGAGACGAACAGGCGACACGGTGCGTCCCGCGGTGGCGGTGGCGGTTGCAGCACGCACGGGTCCACGGGGAGCTCTCCAGCCGAGACGCACCTGCTCCTCGCTGGGACTTGGTCCGGGCACCGCCACGACTCTGCGTCTCCTCCCACACACGGCGGGCCCCTCACAGCACTGTGGGAGCCTGGGGGTGGCCGCGGGTGCCTGCCCCCAGCCCTGGCGGGTGACAGACTCACCGGACAAGCCAAGCCTCCCAGGAGAGGCAGTCACAGAGCAGTAACACTTTTATTCCCACAGCGAGGCTGGCGGGGTGTGACCTTTACAGAGTAACGTTAGGGAACAGAGGGCGGGGGCCACGGGGCTTCCCCTCTCACTTCGCCCGCCCTGCCAGAGCCAGTGCCTCCAGACCGGAGGGAGGGGCTGCCACTCCCTGGGCCAGGCCTTCTGCCTGCAGAGTCGGGGGGGACAGCAGGGAAGCCGGGCCAGCAAGCTCTGGTGCAGGCAGCGAATGGAGAGGGGCAACCGGTGGGCTGTGCCCCTTGGTCCTGGACTTCCAGCCACTCGCCGAGGCCTCATGGGGGCCCCTGCTGGCTCCGCCTCTCCTCCAGCGCGCGGCACACCCACATGGACACCACGGTGGCGTTTCCGTCATCGAACTGCACGATGAACGGGTGGCCCTGTGGGAAAGAGGAGCAGGCTGTGACAGGTATTCCCGGACTTTGCCCTTCAATACACTTTTCAAGGCCTGTTCTCAGCCTGGATCTGATTTCGTTTCCCCAACAACCGTGTGAGTAAGGAGGGCGGCTGTCGGCCCCATCTCACAGTGCAGACCACCGAGGCCCAAGGAGGGGCAGGGCCATACCCGCGCTCAGCACCGAGCGTCTGGCGCACTGGCTGGCTCGCCTCGGACTCCGCCTGCTGCTCTGCCACCTTTTCCCGAGACCCCAGGGAGCCTGAGAGGTCCTTGAGGGCGAGGGCCTATAGCAACCACGCTCTGCCTGGCCCTTCCTCAGCCGGCGTCACCCGCAGGGCCAGTCGGCCAAGGCCTGGCACCTGTGTCGCCAGCTTTCCGGTCCAGCTGCCGCCCAGAGACCAAGGAACCACCTCGTCAGAGGCCATGTCAATCCCTTTTAGTTCTCCCCTTTGTCTACAGCTGTCCTATGAATAAATCGCGTCCGCGGCTGGAGGAAGGCAAACGTGCCTGGGGACGGAAGAGGAGCGTGGAGGGCCGTGCCGGTGCCGCAGGCCACTCTGGGGCCTGGTGAGAAGTTCGGGTGGCGGCTGGACTCTGGAGGGGCCTCGCTGTCTCCGAGTGGCCTGCCTCTGGTTCTAACCTACTTAGCCCACAGGCAGGCCAGGTTATATTTAGCCAGTCCCTCCTCTGCTGTCCTGAAGCACCAAAATTCACACCCACAGTCAGGGCCTCCTGGGAGTTGGCAGGGAAGGTCAGGAAACAGCAGGGACGGCCATGGGATTGCCTGGCCACAAGTCAAAGGTGAAAGGAAAATTGAAAAACATTCTCTTTCCTCCTCCTCCCCAAGCAGCTTCTTGGCTAGGAACTTACACCTGGTGGCTTCCTCACCTACCCAAAACTTTACAGCCTGCATGGCGAGACTTGGGAGCCACAGTGGGCGGGCAGAGGCAATGAGGGGATGGGGGCTCTCTGCTGCCTCCCCCAGCTCCTCTTCTCCCTGCTCCCTTCCCCACCTCCACAGGCTGGGCTTTCCCGGCTGCATTCCCAATACACCCCAGCCTTGACCTGCAGCCCTCGGGAACCTGCTCGAGGTGCCACACTGTCTCACCATGAGCTCGTCACATAGCCAGGAGGGACATGGTCCTGGTTGCCAGCCCCCAGTGTCTGTAGGAGCGGTCATGGACCAGGCCAGGGTAGGGAAAGGGGGCTAAATGGCCCATCTTGACCACAGGTCAAACCCGAGACATCTCTGGGACAGGAAGAAAGAACGCCCACGGCTCTTCACCCTGGGTGAATGCTGTGTCCCCTCACCCAGCCTTCCAACTCAGGTACGGAAAACCATCCCTGGGCACCCTGCATGGGGCTAGCAGAGGCACACAAAATACTGTCAGAGGCGCAAGGAGGGAAGAAACTCAGCTCAGGGGGTGCCGAGGCGCCCAACCCAGGGCAGGGACTCACTGAGGCCATGTGGAGCTAGGCCTGGGGCCCAGCTGGGCGCCTCCTGTGATCTGCTCGTGGCATTCGGTGGGGGCTGTCGACACACCTGCAGGACCCCCAAGGGAGCAGAGCCATGGGGAAGGGGAGCTGGAGGCCAGGTTGGGTGGGTGCCCTGTGAGTGGCACAGGCAGGCCTGCGCAGGGCTGAGGCAGGAGAGGCCCAGGAGGGACTATCTTGGCTTTCGTGTGTTCTCCGCCCCATATACATGCCCGCCCTGTGCCCAGACAGCGGAAATCCTTCTGAACTCCAAGCGTGCACACTTCCTTTCAGGAGGCTCAGGAGAGGTGACCTTGTGCCCCTCTGCAGAACAAAGGGAGAAGCTGTGCTCAGGAGTGATGGCCCCTCCCTCCAAGCCCGGGGTAACACAGTGTCACTTTCCCAGAATGCCGGGTGACTTTGGGGCCCATATGCTCCATCTCTGTTATCATCTGTTCGGGAGCAAGCAGAGCGGAACGGCGGGAGGGGAGAGTGGAGGCATTCCTCCCCGTTGCAGGAAGGGCGGATGGCCGCGCTGCAGGGAGGCACTTCGCCCAAGTGCCCCAGCAGGCGAAGGGGAGAGGGCTGTGAGGCTGCTGGCATCCTCCGCTCCGCCGGACACTCTGGCTCTCTCCTGCCCTCAATGCTGGGAGGTGACCCCCATATCCTTTGTGTCGCCGCTGAGACACAATGCATCCCTGACGCTTTACACCCTGACCTGGACAACCGGCTTTGTCCCCAGCAACTGTTGACTGGTTTAGGGTAGGTGCCTGAAGTGAGACATGAGGGGCAGAATCACAGAGGGAGACAGAGAGAGGGGGACCCCAGCATCTCTAGGCAACCTGGGCTGTGACCTGTGAACCTGGGAGCTGTTGGCAGCCATGGACCACCACGTGACTGGACACACGGGGAAAGCTGGTCTGCGGGCAGTGACGGTAGCAGTGCTGTACAAAGGGGGGCGGGGCAGGGCAGGAGGGGGTCCTGACAGCACTGGAGACTCGGGGGCCATTATACCTGGGGCCTGGCAGCATCTCTGTCTGCAGGGTCCACGAGGCATCTCCCACACAGGGGTTGGTTTGTTATTTGCAACCAAAGGAGTGCTAACTCACAGAAGTGGGCACTATTGTCCCCACTTCACAGATGAGGAAACAGAGGCCACAGGGTCATAGCTGACCTGCCTCGGTTCCCAGAGCTGGGACCGGACCACAAGTCTCTGTAATGCAAACCTACTGCCTTGGGCTCTTCCTGGGCAGGGCAGAGGGAGGACAACCAATATCCAGGTTGCAATCCCCCCTTGCCTTGTTTCTAGGAACCAGGGCGAGTCAGGCCTGCCTGGCCAGAGGTGGGACCAGGGCTGCAGGCTTCAAGCCTAGACCATCTTGGGTCTTGACCTCTGTCAGTGCTGACCCTTGGGCACACTGGGGGAGTCACCTGACCACCCCTCCCATCAACCCTGTGTGTGAAGCAGGCAAAGTGTAACACAGCTCCTATTTTATAGAAGAGGGCGCTGAGGCCCAGGGAGGGAAGCTGCTGGTTAAGAGCTGGGCCAGGCCTGATGGCTCACGCCTTTAATCCCAGCACTCTGGGAGGCCGAGGTGAGAGGATCACTTGAGGCCAGGAGTTTGAGATCAGACTGGACAACACAGTGAGACCCCATTTCTAAAAAAATAAAAAAAATTA
>CAUYPO010027120.1:0-36485 GCA_963574435.1 Cheirogaleus major
ACTTATATGAAATAAACAAGTGTTAAAAGACTGCAGAATTGTTTACTTTTTTGTATTTTTTTAATAATCAGATATTCCTAGAAACATCTAAAAGAGATATATTAATTCAAAAGCTAATCTTGGGATAAGAAACAATACTAACAAAAAAAAAACAAACCTAAGTTGCTATAATATATTTAAAGAAAATACAAGGCAAAGAAAAAAGAATGGGTCTTCAAAATCTGCAAAATATATAAATACCGTGTTTCCCCGAAAATAAGACCTACCCATAAAATAAACCCTAGCAGGATTTCTAAGCATTTGCGCAACATAAGCCCTACCCTGAAAATAAGATCTAGTGATGGGCGTGGCTACGCAGTGTATCTGCACAACCCATGCATTTCGTCCTGGAGTGGTAAAGAAGATGAGCAGCCCTTCTCATCTGCCCCATCGTGACAGCTACTATCCCAGAGGTGACAGAAAAGGTGTGGGCAGCCCCACCAACAAGGTCAGCTCCCCCAGTCAGGTCCCGGCCATCCTGTGCGTGCTGCAAGCTGAGGCTTTGAGGGGAAAATAACACATCCCCTGAAAATAAGCCCTAGGGTATCTTCTTGAAGAAAAATAAATATAAGACCCTGTCTTATTTTCGGGGAAACATGGTATGCATTAGTAAAATGCCATCGGAAACCTAATTACCTACAATAATTTTCCTTAGTGGTACAAAGTAGAGTATCTATACTGGTGTTTTTTCTTGTTGCTACTGTTTCTGTTACAGTCTAGGTTTGCAATTTCAGTATATGATATAATAAAAGCTAATAGGACCATAATAAGTGACAGTTTAAGTTGTTTTTAAATCATTTAATATCAAATCTTTTTCTCTCTTCATTTAATAAAATTAGTATATTATTAATGATACAGACTTACCATTGTGAGTCTGCTCCTAAATAAGAAAACAAAATAAGGATTTAAGGTAAACTAATGATGTTTTCTCTACTAAATGATTGATAGGCATTTTATTTACATTACTTAGGAATCTCATTAAAATGTACAAGGAGAATTAGAGTGAAAAACCCTCAATTTTGCTCAAAATTATACTTGATTATTTATTAAATAATAAAATCTATTAAATAATAAACAGCATACTTCAGACAGTGAATATATTCCACAGCTTCAATGAATACAGGTGTTATTTTCCTGGTAATAAAAATGCCAATAGGAAAATTTACAACATAGTAAAAATAATTTCAAATTTTTTCTTTTCTTTTATTTTCTTTTTTTTAACAGATAGGGTCTCGCTCTGTTTCCCTGGCTGAAGTGGTAGAGTAGAATAATCACAGTTCACTGCAGCCTCCAACTCCTGGGCTCAAGCAATCCTCCTGCCTCAGCCTCCCAAGTAGCTAGGACTACAGGAGCATGCCATCAAGCCTGGCTAAAATTCCAAATTCTTAAGTGAAGATATACTTCATAATTTGTTCTTTTTTTAACCGGTAGAAAATATGCATTACATTATATTTCAGTAGCATTTGTCTATGAATTTGGGCAAGTGAAAAACAGAAGAAAAAGCCACATTCAAAGCAAAAATAGCTACTATGCCTTATTTGAAACTTTAAAATTTCATTTCTATTCTCTACAACTGTGAATAAACATCTATTCTTATCTGTTCAAAGTATAACTTTTTTAAAAGGATGCTTGAAAGCTAAATTTTTGTACTATTAGTATGACAACAATAAACATATCCATACTAAAAATAAATCACTTAGGAACAAAATAAAGTACTCAAATACGTATCTGAAAATAGTCTTATATAAGTAGATCTAGTGGTCATTTCATTTGGATAAATGTGTATTAGTAAAATGGCATCAGGAACCTAATTACCCACAATAATTTTCCTTAAACAATAAGTAAATAAATTTAACATCTGATTGTTTAGTCCACTTTGAAGATATGAATTAGACAAACAGGGTTCTGTCAAATAACTTATTTAAATTTATACTTTGTAAATAGAAATATTTTACTGTATAGCAGGGATGTCCTAGGTCAGTAAAAAACTACAATGTATATGAAAAAATATGTACTACAGAAATATCATTGTCATCCAATCCATAACACTCATCTTCCCAATGAGAAATCTGGAATAAATAATCTCCAAGACTATGAAAAGCACTATGAAAAGATCATTATGATCAAATTGAGATTTATAGGTCAAGTGAAATGTTCATGTTTACTTTTACTGATTTTGATTCTATTTCTTCACCTCTCTTACTTTGGTTTCAAAAATAAAGACAACTTTTAAAAAGGAAAACTGAAGCAAAAATCACCAAAGATTAAATGAGATATGGCTTTGCTTTTAAAAACTAACTTCCCTTACCCTCATCCAACCTGTACCTGTTCAAAAATAAAAGAAAATTCAAACTTTTAAGGTATTATTCAAGCCTCTGAATTTCACTGAATAATCCTTAGACAGTACTGAATACCAGTAAGGTAGTATCCTTAGGGAAGATGATCCTGGCTTCCTTGACCAATGGACATAATACAAAAGGTAAAACTCCATATATTAATGGAAAGTACCAGTGAAAACAAGCAATTCACACCTGTACTCTCCTTAGTCTTCAACGTAAGAGACTTACTTTACTAACTTTTCATTTAAAAATGAGTAATAGAGGACCCTATAGGGCAGAATCTTTGATATGACATTATTTTTTTCTACATTTGATAAGGTGGTAAAAGATATTTAGATCATTTGTCTTCTAAGCCACTTTATAATTTATCAGTCTTTCTTATACATTAAATGTGAATGTTTAATATGGTTCATGTTTATTACTGCCAATAGTTTCCCTTTTCTATGAGTGCTTTGGTTTAAATGCTCATCAGTGACATGCAAAGTATGTATATAAGTAGATATACCAATTAGAACTTTAATGGCTATTTATTACTGTACCAAGTTTCAAGAATCTACACTAGTAAACTCTCAAATCCTCAGCCAAAGAGATATGCTTTTAATACCAGTTAGCTGTATTAAAACAACTCAGCCAAGAGTGAGAGAATAAGTGGGAATCCATCAACTAACAGAAAATAGCCTAAGTACACTGCATGGAGATGATGGCTTAGAAGCATCTGAGTTATTTATTCTTCTCCATATGTATTTCATCCTAATGGACAAATGGTTGATAAACCTGACACCACAGGTAGATAAAAGCACTTGGGATAAACAGCATTAGGGTAACAATGCAGTTTTTCAGACGTGGCAGGCTTAGATCCTATGAGAATGAATAGGTGTAATGAACGAATATACCAAGCAAGAGTACCCTGACTAGTATGCATTTGTAACAATGCAAGAATAAAATATACCAACTCCTCAAATATTATGAAACATTAAATTAAGTGACAAGGCAGATCAGGCTAATTTTTTCCTTTTGAAAATGCCATTAATTAGAGAAAGATATGAAGATCTTAGAATAATTTCAAGTTTATTGTTACCTGTAAGAGAAATCAGGAAATAAACATTAAATAAAATCTTTTTCATATAACTCTGACTTGGATACAAAGCTTCTTTATGAATGAATGATCAATATAAAAGTTGAGAGGATTGTATGTCAAGAAAAGTATACACAAACTGAAATCTATAATCATGAAGTCTGCCAGAGAACACTGGCAGAACTGCATTTTAATGAATTTTCTTGATTAAATTCTGAGAAGCTTCCAATATTTACTACTTCTCACAGTAAGGTTTCTTGTGTGTATGTGTATATAAGTATCTTATGTGTTTAAATATTTTATATGAAATTAATATCTATTAGTATATTTGAAAATAACAGAAGTATATAAAGATCTGGATAACAGAATTGAAATTGAAAGTTATTTAAGAATAAATCTTCATGCCGCTAGTTAATGAGGTTCTAGGTTTGAGGTTTCAGGCCCTGTGGCAAATAATTCAACCTTTTTCTCAAGGCTCACAAAGTATAAAGAGAGAGATCACATTGCCACTGCTTCCTAGGGATATTTTAAAAATAAGTACAGTATATACATACAGCAATGTGAACAAAGTGTACTGACTACAATGACAGTTGATTCTCCAAGTGTAATGAAAGGAAGTTAGAATATGATGAGCTCCAAGTTCCTCTGCAGCTCTAACAATCTGGTATTCAATAGCTCTCTTAAAATAGAAGACATGGCCTATCACCCTCCCTCCCGCTATAAGAGAGTCCCTAGTTACATGGCTTGCCTGGTAGCAAGAATGGGAGCTGGCATGGCAAAGGGAAAGATCATTCTGCTTATTCCAAACTAAGGCATGCATTGTCTTTTCCATGCAGTTTTACTTCTAGCTGAATGCAGAGGTATGTACTCAATTTTCCAGTCTCACTGCATCTACTATAATGTAAAGAACCAAAGAACAGACAAAGTAGTGCACCTTACACATACAACAGCATACTCCTTCAAATTCTCAGGCACACAAAAAATTGTCACCACTTGAGAGGATCTTGAGTTAACAATGTTAAATAAAATACGTAGAGGAAATAGGTTAGGATATTGATAGGTTTAGAAAAAGGAAATTCAAGGATAGAAAAGTTATTGAATGGGGTATGGGAAGGGAATGGATCATTCTAGTGCCTATATAGTAGACCTTTCTTCTATCACCATCCCAATCTTTCAGAAAACATTAATATCTAAAATCAGCTTTGTCACTTATCTAGCTTCAGTTAATTACATTGTACCTAAGTTCTAGAAGCTAGATTTTTTCCCCTTTTCCTTAGGATAAAAATCCCTGAATTTGTATCCCTACTTTACAAATTCAGATCATGTATTTATTCACTGCCTGATTCCATGTGACCAGGGTAATATCTAATTCCTGTTGGTCCATGCAAGACTAATTGCTATTTTCTTGATTTCTATCTTGAAACTCTTCTATCTTGAAAATCCTAATTTGTTCTTTTGTTTGAGCTGTCAAAACAGAATAAAAATCTTCAACATCATCAAGAAAATTAATGCATCTCTTTTGTACTTTACTACTGGCTTATTGGACATTATCCTCCTTGTGCCCATTCCAGTATCCTTGATGGCTACTTTATTTGTGCCCCTTAAATATAGGTGTTCCTTAGGGATTTTGAATGCTCAAACTACATCATTTCTATGGGTTATATTATTATCTATAGACCTGCAACTATCAACTTTATGTTTATGTTTGCTTCTTCTATATATTCTTCTGTGACTACTTAAAAGAGTACCAAACCTGTATAAACAACTGCCTGTTTTATTTATTTATATGCCACCCAGTTCCCAAATAAATTTAAATGGGTAGTATAATAACCAAAAAATACTAAATTTTATTTAATAAGAAACCTAATGTAGTTAAACTATGAGGTTCTAGCCTAATCTTGAAGTGTATTAAAAGTCTGGTTAAAAGCTTTGAAGGAGCCAGGCTGGTTCCCTATGTCTAGGACATTACATTACTTTCCTGGGGCAATTTCAATACCAAAAAAAAAGGGGGATCCTATCTTTCAATCAATTACACAAAATACACCTTCCTACCATAGGCAAAAAATGAGGTGCTCTCACCATCTTCTTCAGATTAGTACGCATTGCTTTTAGTAGCTGTTTGTATTTATGAAGGTAGACTCATTGGTAGATGATAGTATAAATTGCTCTGTAAAATAGAACCTAACTATGCACATTAAACTTACTCATTGGTAGATGATAGTATAAACTGCTCTATAAAATGGAACCTAACTATGCACATTAAACTTACATTTAATATTGAAAAATAAATCAATAAATATTTACATACTTGATTACTTTCAGATACTTTCAGATCTCTAGGCCAAAGAGCTAAAAACTTAAGGACATTACAAAGCATCACCTAAAGCAGCAAACTACCATGATGACAACAGGCATGTCCTTAAGAGTGAAGAACACAAACAAAGAGATAGTTAGTTATAAAAATTTGGGAAGAAGACTTCAGGTACAATTTAGCACATCGCTTTAAAATACCTACTAGATTGTACCCAAGTGCTGCAAAGAGCCAATACTGTTAGCAAACTTCTAATGAACTTATTAATAAAATGCTTCAGAGTAATAGTAGAGTTTATTTTGTTAATGAATTTAAAGAATTATAACTTTTATATTTTTCAACTTGTCCCACAACAATTATCTTTAAAGAGTGTTAAAAATTATCTGTAATGGTGACTATCCCATAAAGTATTAAAATAAATATCATTTTAATAAAGAATTTCATTTCTCACTTTTTAGGATGAGCCACTTAGAATACTTAAAAGATACGTATGTTACCAGTTACTAATAAAGCTTTAATTTCACACTTTTAAGTAAGCAGAAAATATAAAATGGAGAGTCAATAACAATACTTTTACCATGTCCACAGTCTACATTACCATAATATTTATTTATTTGATTCTCAACTGCTGAAGTGGTACTGAAATTTCCATGCCTATCTCTCTATCATCATATATAAAACGAGGGCTTTCAAATTTAATAGAAAAATTCTAGTGTTTTTATTTGAGCTTTCCAAAGAGAAATTTTCTGCATTAAAGAAATAAACATGTCTCTCTTTACTATATTACTGAATATCACATTTTTCGAAGAATTTATATATAAATGGAAAAATTTGCTAAATGATTAGGGGTTTGGTATTTTTTAATTAAAAAACAGGGATAAGTTATTCTACATATTCAATAATTATTCATAGTACTATGGTAATTCACCTGCAAAAATATCGCGTCCTTATTTATCTTACAGCTATTTGAAACTACCGTGTTTCCCCGAAAATAAGACAGGGTCTTATATTTATTTTCCCTCAAGAAGACACCCTAGGCTTATGTTCAGGGGATGTGTTATTTTTTTTAAGTACGGTACAACAATCTACATTTATTCAAATATAGTTAAGTTGTCTTCTTCTGGAACAGCATCATAACTCTCCAAACCCTGAATTCCATCCTGAATTTCTTGCGACTCTATTTCTTTAGAACATTGGCTCCAATCTCTTATGTAGGGCAATAGAGCCCTCATGGAGCAGATGAGAAGGGCTGCTCATCTTCTTTACCGCCCCACGACGAAATGCATGGGTTGTGCAGATATGCTGCGTAGCCCCACCCATCACTAGGTCTTATTTTCGGGGTAGGGCTTATATTGCAAAAATGCTTAGAAATTCTGCTAGGGCTTATTTTATGTGTAGGTCTTATTTTCGGGGAAACAGGGTAGTAATTCTGACACTAAAAGCTGAAAATTAGCCAACAGAAAAGAAAATCTCAGCTCAGTACCACATGAATAGAAAGGCAAACATGGTAGAGGAAGTACATTCCAAGCACAAGAGCATATTAAAATAATAATAAAACATGTCTAATTGAGTTTATTTCAGAAATCCCAGAACAATTTAATATTGGGCAATCTACTAAAGATATGACGTCAATAGGTCAAAATCAATTAAAACAGAACCGACTTCTTCCCCCTAAAAAATACGTAGTGATCTGGATACAAGTCCGTAAGCCAGTAAAACCAGGACAGTTCAATAATATAATAATAATAAAGAGTCACTATCTTCAGCTTAGAGTTAGCACCTTATTAAACATTTAGCAGACTAGTTTTCAATACAGTCAGATGTACAGAAGCCCATCACTAACATTAGGATGAAATTGTGCCATTCTTACCAACGCAATAGGAAAAAGCCTAAAATTTAAAAATATTGATATGGCAGATTATATGTACATATAATATTGCTGCTTATCTAAAAAAATTTAAGTGAAATCCATGAAAAGTAATGAGATTTTGTTAAACTCTACAATATGCCAACAAGAACTACTGGGAAAAGTTCTAGGAAAAGCCACAATCACAACCAACCAACTCACCAATCAGTCTCTCTCTCTCTCTCTCTCTCTCTCTCTCTCTCTCACCCACACACACACACACACATTCACACACACTTCTTATTGTACACATCTAGAACTAAAATTATGATATTTATTGAAAAAAAGAAAGAGGGGACATTTGAAGAGGTACAAAGCAAGAGAAGACACAGTGAAGAAATGACACAACTCTAAAAAGCCATCGTGCATATTAATATGATATACCAGATGAGTGACTTCTCTCTTCTCAAGGAACAAGAAGTGTTTCAGAAAGTGTCTAAATATGTATTTATATGATTGACTATAACAGCTTGGAATATGCCAATGGAGCCCAAGGGTATATAACAAACATTTTTAGCCCAATACTTGTCATCTCTTCAGGAAGACCAAGGCAAGAAAGTCTCCCAATAGAATAAAGAAAATAAAAGTTTTCCCTTCACCTACCCCATTTTCTCTTGAGTCACTAACCTCCAAATGCCACACTATTCTGGGACCACATTTTAAGTCACATAAGAGCGATGCCTCCTTTTGGTGTCAAGTCCCAAAGTTCTTTGAGAACAAGGACACAGTCACCTCTTTAGATGTTCAACATTTCTTTATTAAATACTGATTTAAGAAAAGCAAATGAATTATTATATTAAGTTACTAAACCTTCATGCAATGTAAAAGGAACAATGTACCCACATCAGCATAAACATGGATAAATTTGGCAATTCATTTTTCATGTATCATTTTCTTTTCTAGAACACCAATTATAGGACCTCATACATTAATATTTAATAGAAAACTGATATATATTTATTGACTGCATCAGCCTTGTTGGCTCATCCCAACATAAATCTCTCCACATAAAGAAAAGACTGAGATTCTCCCTAGGCCATCTATAATGTCTCTCATCTAGTGATAATAAAACACTTTGTTTAACTGGCCCAAGCAGGCATCAGATTTCATATTCAAATCTGGATCTTAATTAAGTAAACTGGGTGAAATATGAAAAATAAGATTAAGTAATTGTTTAAATATAATATTGTCCAGTAGAATAGGGTAGAATAGAATAATCCATTTATTAGAAAATAATCTTTTCTGTTCATTTCTCCCTTTCATTTCCAGGAAACAACAAATAATATCAACTCTTTCACTAACAAACAGTATAAACCCATTATTTAACCACAGTACATAAGTACTATGTACTTTTCTATTATTTTACATTATCTTTCAAGAAGTAGCATTTTATGGTTCCATATGAATACCAATAGTATTCTCTCCAAAATAGTCAGAAGTAATAAAATATTTTCCATGAGCCATCAGTTTGTTTTGGGTAGACAGAATCACACTAAAGAAGTCCTTATAAATAATGCTTTGCTTCATTTCCTACTGTCTGTGACACAATATGCAGATATGACCTGCTGCATTCACTAATGGATTTCTTTATCTTATTACTTAGTGTGTTAGATAAAGGTGTAAGAGTAAGATTTGGCTTTGGTAAACTTTGTACACATTGGTTTCCTATGCTGTTTCATATCACACAAGTGTTTACCAGTTTCTCCAAGTACTATTCATCAGTGTAATTCTTAACCACATATTGGGAAAGCACCAAAATGAGATTTTTCCCAATGACATGAATTACTTTTAAATCACATGAGTTATAATGTATCTAATGAGGTAGGGTGTAAGATCAGACTCTTTCATGCATTAATCTGAGCTTAAAATAAATTCTGAGAAGCAACATTGAAAATTCTTTGAAGCATACAAGGGTGGACAGAGGCACATATTTGCCTCTGAAAAACATCCCCAGTTAGGTCAAATACCAATTTTCATAGATTAATGGGTGGAATTAAAGATCCTGAGTCAGGATCACCATTAATATCTGAGTCAGATACACCATTAATACAAAAGTAGCTTCTAATCTTGGCTCTGATACTTTCTGTATGATGTTGAATAATTATACTCCAATGCCACTGCATCCTTATCTGTAACACAGAATAAAAATACACACCTTGTATTGTTAGCTTGTGAGGCTTGGATTCAATGATGTATAAAGTGATTAGCACAGTTCATGCCACTACAGTAAGAGTAAATAAACCTGTAGCTATTATTATGATGATGTTTATGTTCTGATATCACTTACCCTGGAGATGAAATACCCTCTCCTCTTTCAACTGTATAAGGAAAAAAAACAACTACTGATAGATTACTTAATGTACAAAGCTGGAAGGCTCGGAACTATGGAAAAATTATGACACAAGAGATCCTTCAAAAGTACTTAGCAATCTGTTACATGCTGCCTGGTAGATGTCTCGAGAAATGAATTGCAGAATATTTCATTGTATGTATGGGAGACCAGGGCTTAAAAATGCTTTTCCAAGAAGTAGTGTCAACAGTGAAAAGTGGAAGAATTGCTAGTTTCCCATCTCTTAAAAGCAGGCTATAGCCTAGTTTAGGTCTTACAGTGTGAATAACTTACACATTTATTTTTGCTGTTTTATCTGAATAGAGTTGGATAAAATTAGAATTCAGCCAATATCAGTAACTACGTTTACAGTCCTCAGCTGATGAAAATCAGTCATGATTGCATCAGGCTCATAGAGAACATTCCTTCTGAAAGAATATGGTCATAATAGTAAAATCCCCAGAGCGACCACATTAATAATTGCCTGTGAACAGACAATAATCCAGTGACTACTGCCAGGCTTTACAGTAATTAGATATGTGTAGAAGAAAGTTAAAAATTAGCCAAACCATCCTTCTACAGGTAAAGTAAACAGAATTATAAATATGGAAAATCCTAATTCCTCACATATAGACTACATTTTAGGGAGAAAAATGGAGGGATAGGTCATGACTACTGCTTATCATTCTCTAAATGCCAAATCTAAACATTAACCACTGGCATACAATAACTCTTAAACAGTACTCTGTCCTGTGAACAGAACTTTCTGCAACACATTAGAAGTATTCTTTGTCGTGACTCAAATGGAAAATTTATTAAAATAAATTAACATTATACTGGGTCTCTAATTGGAAGTGGCTGTTCTCAACAAATATGTTTATCAAACAGTGTGACTGGCAAAATATATTACTGTAGCTGCAGTTATCCAAATTACATGCTGTCTAAAGCAAAAAGGGCAAAAGCCATCTGGCTCATATAACTTGCATTTTCGAGACAGCTTGCAGCTGGTTCTGATTAAGCAGCATCTCAGAACTCCCAGAGATCTATTTTTACCCCTGAAAGTGTATTTTTAGGGCTCGCACACCCAAGACATGGGGCATTTACATTAATAAAAGAACAACCACCTTCAATTAGGAAAAGGTTTATGTAACACTCTGGTTTGGTCTCCGGCTGTACTGTAAGTTGTGTATGACAGTCTGAAATCTATTTTTTAGAACCTACCTCCTCGTTGGCTGTTTTAGTATCCCAAGGGAGAAAAAGATGCTTTCTCTATCTTATGAAATAATCAAGGAAAGATATCTTAACCAGAAACTTGACTGCATTATCTTTTCTATCCTATGAGGCTGGTACAATTGTTACCCCATTTTACAGATGAGGAAACAAAGGTTTAGAATGGCTAAATAACATGATCAATGTAAATAATCAGTGAATGATACAACCAAGATTCACACCTGTATCTTATAGCTGGAGAACCTGAGTTATTAACCACAGGATTATACTGTCTCACCATTGACAGGGTTAATAATGAATTTTAAAAATTCATTTTATCATGAGAAAATATAATATTATATAAAGAGGTAATCATAAATTTCAATGGAAGCAGCATATTAGAACATTCTAGAACTGAATAATACAGATTTATACTAATAGATCTTATAATAATAAAGATGATGAATAATAAAGAATTTTTTTCTTCTAATTTAAATCTCCATAGTTGTATTATTCACCATCCTATGCATCATCATCTTAATCATCAAATCGGGATGAAGTCCAACTTGGGTGCCAGATAGAAACATGCAGAAAATATTCAGATTGCTAAAAAGATATGGACATTCTAATTTTTATAGCCTTCTACCCAAAGAAACACAGTCAATGAATCACTGAGCTCAGTGAACAGCTCAAACTTGTAGTAAGTAAAGATTTTTTTTTTTCGAGACAGGGTCTCACTCTGTTGCCTGGGTACAGTGGCATCATCACAGCTCACAGCAACCTCAAACTCCTGGGCTCAAGCAATCCTCCTGCCCCAGCCTCCCAAGTAACTGAGACTACAGACACACACCACTACACCTGGCTAAGTTTTCTACTTTTTGTAGAGACGGGGTCTCACTCTTGCTCAGGCTGGAGGTAACTAAAGAATTCTCTCCCAAAAGAATCCTGAAACTTATCCTTTGCTCACTCCACCACAGTGGCCTTTTGTCCCTCAGACTCCCACTCTCCCTTTCCCTCCAAAATTCCTCACACCTTTCCAAGTCTCTTCCTCACTCTTCCTTTTCAGCTAAACATCCTCACAGGAGCCTTTCCTCACTCCCCAATCCATTATTTATTCCCACAACACTCTGTAATCACCACAACAGAAATAACCGCAATGTCCGCTGCACATTTTTGCATCCTCAGGGCTTAACACACTCATCAGCACTCAGAAGTGTTTGCCGAATGCATGACCACAAAAGTCATTCTATTGAGGCATAGTTGTAGAACATGCAATAAACCCAGTTCTCTCCAGATTAGAGTTTTCTTCTCATTCATCATCAATTAAGTGGATAGCAGTGAATATCTATGTAATTTTGTCATAAAGATCAAGTCAAAAAACAGCCATAGAATACTGTACTATGACTATTTCAGAAGGAAATCGTGTGTCCATCAGCACGTCCATAGAAGTTCATCATTTTCACGTGAAAGGACAAAAGTCAAACCAATTCAGATATCCTTGACTTTGGTCTTTTCTCAATATACCACAGCACTATCAGGCTCAAAACAAACACCACCAGAAACTCACCTACTATGTGCTATATTTATATTCAAGATATACCATAAGGGCCTGAAAATCTAATTTTTTTAAAGCTCTCAGATTTCTCATGTTGAGATTGTGAATTAGTGGGCTTCTCTGAGGACTGGATCTTCACACAAGCACAAAGGTGCTGAAGCACAGCCCAACAAGAGCTTTGTAAAGCTGCTTTCAAACACAGATGAAATCCTATTGCATAGATGATCACTGATGAGATTCCTGAATCACTAATCCAAGACTGACATTTTCTTCTTTTATTATTAGATGATCTCGTTCCACAGCTATAATTACATGCTTTTGAATTTCCAGGGGACTTTGCACAACCTGACTAGTAACTATTTGCATACATTTTAAGTAATTATGGTCATATTCACCACCCGAAGGAAAGGCTGTCTTGTATAAATATGTCAGGGAGTATCTCATTCCTATCCTTGACGTCATTGCCACACTCCTCTTACAAATAAATACCTTCTGATGGTAAAAACAGAGAATAATGAATGGTTGCCAACTTTCTTCTCCTCCAGAATGTCATGGAGGATTAAGTGTTAAAATGATGAACTTGGCTATAAATAAAGGGACCATTTCATTATAAATAAATAAAAACTGTCATTTTATAACATGGGAAACTACTTCATGCCCAAATTTAAATGGGGAAAAAAAGAGAGTTTCAATTTATAATATACTACCTTATACTGAAAAATACTAGCTATATTAACTTGGTTTTGGTTCCACATAATATATAATATCAAACTCCCTACAAACAAAAACAATACTTCTCTGATTCTGGAAATCTATGTGTCACAGGGTGCAAAGAAAGAAAAGGAAGTAACTGGTTTTAAAATAGCCCTGGTAAGTGACTCAATTACATTATAATGAAATCTTTTCAACATCCTTGAGTTCTAAAGGTAAAATGTGGGTTATATTTGAGAAAGGTTTAAAATTATGGTACAAGCTTATTTACCCTACATTATCTGACATAGAAAACCCTCTTCACTAGAATTTATGTTCGTTAGAAAAGTAATAAATGTCCAAAGCTGATGATTCTAGTAAATAATTTATTGAATTTGAATTTTTGAAAATTATCACTCTCATTATAAATTCAAAGTTTCTCCATTAGACTATAAATATCTTGAGAGCCAGATCTATGTCTTACTTATTTAAGGTTGTATCAGGGAATACAGGAGAGCACCTGGATTATACCGGGTGCCCAATAAACGTCTGGTGAACATGAATACATTTTTAAGAATTCCTACTATGTGCCTCACTTTCCTTACTATGTCAAGAAAAAAGTTTATAGTATATATTGTTTGTAGTTGTCCTTAGCAGTCAAAAAGAACATTAATATCAGTGTTTAAAAAAATTACAAGCTCTTTTCCCTTAAAGAGATGTTCCTTCTTTTTATTAAGCTCCAACCACTCTGATTTCAACAAAGGAAAATTTGATCTAACTCTCCTCAAAACTGTTGTACAGTCAACAACAATTAGATTTGCATCTCAATGATTCAATTCCACAATTTGGCCCAGACAACAATAGCAATCTTAGATTTAATAGAAGATTACATTTCACACAAGAGTAATTAATAAGCAGAGAGCAGAGTGTATCTAAAGTAAAGTTCAGAAGTGCTTATCGAGAGACATGGCTATAGAAAGGGCACTGGCTTCAAGGGCAAAGACTTGGGTTTGGGCCAAAATTCAGCACTTATTAGCAATGTTACCCGGGTATAGTCTCTGATGGTGGCTTATCATTCTCCTATGTGAGGATCATAAAGCACCTACCTCATGGGTTTATTATGGGAAGTAATGTGTGATAAGATATGAACAATCTCTTAGCATAGTGTCTGTTAAGTAAGCATTTGATCAATAAAGTTTTGTTGAATCATAAAGTAAAAGGTCACAAAACCAGAAAAGTCACCAGCTAGCCCTTTCCACTAAAATGTCCACACCTACAATAGTTTATGGGAATGACAGACCAAAAGGACTAAAGGAACTTGGAAATGACACAATAAATAAATAAAATAGAATTTAAGAAGAGGAAAAGCTACTAAATAAGGTATCTTGACAGTTACTTTTGTTTATTCAATGGATTACGACTTAACTGAGGGAGAATTAAGTTGTATATAATAATAACAAAATGCAGAAAATGCATAACTGAGGAAGGCAGGGATCTTTTTCCGACTCAATATCATTTCAAGACTCTTACTCAGACTTAGAAGCTACATAATTTATATGGATAGACACCAGGTTCCAGGTTCTCATTTTTTCATTTTCCTCATGCTCATTTAATCTTTATTTAACTTGCTTTCCTTTCTCATTGACAGCTAGATTAATTTTTTGCTTTATATTTTCTTCCTATATTCTATCCTATCAATGATGGCACTGTTTACAATTTAGAACTCTAAGACATTTTGGATACATATGACTAGGTCCACCCCGTAAGTTAAAACTAGTTTCAGATGGAAGGAGTTATTTTTGTTTTGTTTGCTGCAGGTGATGTTAGGGTAGAAGAGGAAGGTAGATGTTGAGAGAGAAAATGTGAAAGGTGGTGATCTGGGTAACTAATAAGAAACATTTGGCCAGGCGCAGTGGATGGTACCTGTAATTCCAACTATTTGGGAGGCTGAGGTGAGAGGATCACTTGAGAACAGGAGTTCAAGACCAGCCTGAGCAAGAGTGAGACCCTATCTCTACTAAAAATAGAAAAAATTATCCGCTCATGGTGGCACATACCTTTAGTCCCAACTACTCAAGAGGCTGAGGCAGGAGGATCCCTTGAGCCCAGGAGTTCGAGGCTGCAGTGAGCTATCATTGTGCCACTGCACTCCAGCCTGGGTGATTTGAAGTTGACTCTCAAACAGGATTCAGTCACTTGTCTAACATCTTGTTTGCTCTTTTCCTAAACATTTCTTATCCCTCCACTCTTAAATTAGGTAGTGAACAGGTTGATCTGAAATCACCCACAGATAATCCAGTTATTTTAAAGGGAATTGCTTAACAGTACTATTAAGCACATCATTTGGTACATGTTCTAAAAAGGTCTGAAGGTTTGTATGAGAAATTTATTTTAGAAATTAGAGATTCATAGAGCTGTGCTGCTCCTAAGGAACATGAATGCAATTTTCTTTTTTTAAAATAACATAAAGATCTAATAATAAATAAAACAAGTAAATGTGTGAGTGTGTGTGTGTGTGTGTGTGTGTGTGTAAGTGTAGTAGGACACATGGCATCCATCTCTCTCTATCAATCTATCTATGCCATAGCACTCTATTTGTTTTGGCTGCTAGAAAGCTCAACGTTAAAATAAACAATGAATCAAAGCAAAACCATGTAAACCCTAAAATATTTATTTTCTTTTTTCTAGTTAGGACTTCCTACTTATTTATATTTTTCCTGATAATCTACCTTTTCTTCTATATACATTTTCTCATTAAGTTGAATATGTTCTTATAAGATATCTCAAATCATTTTTTGAATGAGGCAGTGCATAAATTAAATAAGACAAACACTTGGACTAAATTTATTGTCAAGTTGCTGCCACTCCCCCTTCCTACACTTGAACTTGCTCTGAAGATTTGGAACTTGGATTACCAAAACAATTTCAGCATGTCCCAAAAAAACGTGTGTACCCCTCAAAACAGAATTTTTTAAAGGCCATCCATTTATTTAAGTCAATGGTCCTGTGAATACTCGTATTATTTTTTATGATTCACATAGGAAACAATATCGCCTCATTATTCTTTCATCTCCCATAACCACAAATATATTCAAGTAACTGAAAGGCTGAAATTTAAGGAGTTTCTCTGGGAATATTCATCCCCGCCACACACTCCATCCTTTCTTACTTATAATGGGATCCTGGCCAAAAGAGGTGTTTTTGTATATAAAAAGAATTACACAAAAGAGAAAGTCAAAGACAATCTTCCACTGAGATTTGTTTATTTATGTCATTGAGGTCCTACATACTCCTGACCTCATCTGTAAACACAGAAATACTTCTAAACAAACAGTTTAGAAAACTGAAATAATGGAATAAATTTTATTCTGCATTTGAAAAGTCAGGTTTATACAACTGATATAAGTAGAATTCCAGCAATGATTACTATCTGATATGTTTAAGTTTTATTTGCCAAAACTCCTTAACATCTTTTATCCCCTTCTTGTCACCAATTAACAGCTGCAATGATAGAAACTGTAATTCACATGCCAAAAATGATCAGTCACAGGTTTCCATGACTATTAAACACAGACTGTTTCCCATAATTCCAATCAGGTTTTCATAAAACTATGGCTTTCTTGGCACCCAAATTTCCCACTGGCCTAACACTGGCTTCAAAAATTAACAATTCAAAATTTTAACTATTAAAAAATTACTATTCAAAAAATAACCTCAATGACACATCCGCATGTGTCTATGTGCAGTAACTCTTATCAAATCCCAAAGGGATTGCCAATGAATGTTTGAGCCCCTACTCTCAAAAAAGAAAGATAAAGGAGTATGTGCTCTAATTTTCCTCGTAAATGTTAAACCCAAAATGAAGGCTTTTAAAAAAGAAATAAGGCAAATATAGCATTACTTGTAAATTTTCACAAATAATATTCATAACGTGCACACGTTTAACAGGAAAATTTTCTAATAAGTATTTCACATTAAAGAAAACTACAGAACTGAATTGGGAAATAAAAAAGATGACAGATACAATAATCCTCAGTGAGAAAATTACATGATAAAAAGAAATCAAATGTTTTCAAGTTATTTTGTAGAGATAATAAATGAGCAATTAAAATTATAATAGAACTTCATTAGAACTGGAAAATATATTACAGAAAAATAAACAGGTGAAAATACACTATCTTCCTTGTGCTATCACAGTTCTTTGTATACCTCTCCTTTATGGTTTGATAGCATTATAGTATAATTACATTTTTACATGTCTATTTTCCAGCAAGACTTTGATTACCAGGAATGGGGAAACTGGGTAATTTTAAATTCCATATTCACACTTTTTCCCTCACATAATAAGAAGCTCGCTATATTTTGAAAAGAGGACTTGAACATAGTATATTTTAAAGCATATTATAAAAAATTACTAATTTAAATAGTATACTTTCTATATCTAATTTGAAGTAGATCAGTGAATAAGAAAATACAGTCCAGTAAAATATCTAATTTATGTAAGAATCTAAAAACATGATAAAAAGGAAATTGAAAACAATTGGGGATGAGGAGAAAGAAAGATATATAATAAATGATACCAACATAACTGGTTAATAATCTGAGGAAAAAATATATCAAAATTTATGCCATGTATTATAATTATAATAATATTCTCTCCATCTCTGTGTGTATGTATGTGTGTAGACACATACAGAAATATGTAATTAGCTCATAAAAATTAGCATAAAATAGAATTAAGTGTTTTTTATAGAATGACAACTTTCTAAACCTTAAGTCAATAAAAGAAACAAAAATATGTAAATTTTATAGCAATTTAATCTTTAATACTAAGAAAAGTAATAGTCATAATATGAAAAAACACCATAATATAGAAATATGTTTATCACATACAAGAGATAAGAGGTTGATTTCTATGTTACATAGAGGAGATAACCAATCTGATAGAAAGACATAAAATCTGGATGAAAAATAAGTCAATAACACAGACATGCACAAGAGGAAATTAAATTATTAAGCACACATAAAGAAAAAAAGAACATTCAAGCATTTTATTTGTCAAAGCAATACAAGTTAAAATAACACTGAAGTACCATTTTACATTTATTGAAAACACAAAAAATTCTAAAAAAGCAATATTCATCACTGCCCAGGTTCTCAAAAAAGTGACAATGATAAACCCACACATTATTATTGCCAATTTACAGTAGAAAGCAATTTGACAAAGCACTACAAAGGCCATTTTTTAAAAATCACATCCTTTGACCCATAGAAATATGCAAAACCTTTAGCCTAATAATATTAGGCCAGAAATTCTAAGCAGAGTAAATAACTCCAGGGAAAAAAAGAGGGCAGATTCAAATAAATGTTTTGTGGTAATATAATTTATAATAGAAAAACATTATAAATCTAAGTCAGTAACATTATAGGAATAATTAAGTAAATTACAGATTATCAAACCACCACTCCTAAAGGGATATCATAAAGTCATTTAAAAGTATAATATATGTAAAGGACAATATAAATTGAAACTGATATGATCTGAAAATTAAAGGAGACAGACAAATTGCACAAGTTGGTATGCTGAGGCACAGTTCCTTTCTGATCATAACACTGTTTATTCTCCAATTAAAAACTGAGAGAAAAAATTGTTAGTTATTATTGCATGAATTACTATTAGTAGATGTTCAAAATTAGAGACATGGAAGGATCATTGATGAGACTAAAGCTAAAAACAAAACTAATTCCTTTGAGAGAAATTATCATTTCTAGAATGTGGTACTTGCTCTGGTATTTAAATTGAGAAAAGGCTAAAAATGAATGAGAAAATCAGTACAGTAAAATTTATGAAAGACGAAACAAGAAGGCCTACAAAAAGCAGTTTCTCCATGGAGATCAAAAATTAAAGCTAGTTTTAAGTTAAAAACAGCAAATTAATTAGTCCATTCAAGAAGCTAGAAAACAGAAAAAGGAATATTATTTTTAAAAACTTTTCCTACCACTAATTTTTTTTTTCCTCTTTCCCCCGTCAATCCTCCCTCTTCATGCCTCTGCCCATTGTAGCCCGCTGTTGTCTAACTAGGAAAAGCAGGAAGGTTACAATCAGCTTTTGCTTGTTTATATTCACCATTTGGACATAAGTTTTAACATTAACTTTAAAAAAACCTGATGGAGAGGTTTGGAGAAAAGGCAAGCTTCTCCCATATCTGTATAACATTATCTGCAAAAATACAGTGTTCCTTCTACTTTTACTTTCATTAAATGTAACCAAAATGTGCAAATTTGTTACGCCACGATCACAGGTGTTAGCACAACTCTACCAGGATCAGCCACTGTGTTGAGACACATCTGGTGTGCCAGAAACAAACTAGGAAGTCGTATGTGGGAGGAAAGAAAATTAAAAGTTGTCAAACATATTTCTTTAGGCATTCAACATAATCTGTTATTCTAATTATTTTCCTGGTATTTATGTAGCCAAGTTAATTATTATATAAACAAAACTACAACTTTTAGTTTTCCCCTAAAACTCTTCCTTCAATATTCCTTCCATGTTGAAATTGACCTACCCACATACACCACACACATACAAACACATTATATTATGAAATTTTCTACTTGGGATGTTATGCCCATAGGTACTAGATTATCCTACATTCCTCCAAAATATTCAACCGTTTTATGATTGTCAAGATCTGTCAACAGCTGGAATATTTCTTTCTCAATATTTGCCTTCTAATCGGAACAATTGTGAGTACTGGACAAAATTAATTTAGTGCCAAAATCAATGCCAATTATCAAGAAAATATATACAGTTTGGCAGTGGGAAATAAATTGCTTGAAATCTTCATATTTCACACAGACTACCAGAGAGCCCAGGTTATTTATGAATATTAAATTATACAAAATTAAGACTTGTAATCTTTTGATGCACAGTTCACCTTTAAATATTCAAGCCAGGAACACCTCAGATAAAATAACTTTTTAGTACAATTTTCCTAAATAATAGTGCCTGAGAAAAACATTTGAACATACAGAGGAACCTTGATCCATTCACCCAATTAGAAATGTGAGGACTGTTTCATAGCTAACTTTTACAAAGCACATATAATGTTTCAGGCACGAACTGTTCTAAAGTGCTTTACGTGTATTCATTCATTTAATCCTCACAAGAACTTCTGAGGTAGATCTCTTAATTAGTATGCCCACTGTGCAGATAGGCACGATGAAACAGAGATTAAGAAAGTCATCGTTAGAACTGAGTTTCAACCCAGGTAAATGGCTCCAGAGCCCATATCCTCCTCTACATCCTGGGCATTATCCCAGGTGTACTGTGACAACCTCTATGCTATTTCCTGTGGGCCATCTCTGAGTTTCCACTGTGACAGACACTTGACATGCCCACTAAGCAAAAGCATTATGGTGATTTAAGAGGAGTCAGTGAAACCACTTCTGCAGAAACAATTCATCTTAATGAAAATACTTTCGACTCAACAAATGGCACTGGAACATCTTAAATCTTAGCACATGAAATCTTAAATCTGCTAGTCTGCAACACAGTATCTTTTAATTTAAATAGTCTTCAACCTACTAAGAGGAAGTGAAGTCTAGCAAACATAAGAACAGTGAAGGAGAAGGTATGAGTAACAAGGACATGGGAATTTTACATTACTTTTAATTGATCTTTGAATTAAGTACAAGTGTCTGCACATAGGTGCAACACGCTCCACAAAGCAAAAAATCCTAAGGGGGATTAACTGATTAACTGTTAAATATTCTCTGGGCTCTCATAGGTAAATATCTTGAAGAATGTCAATGTAGAAGGTAAGGAAACAAGATAATCATTGAAAAAATATCTGGAAAAAAATAAAATGTAGAAATCTACTTACATAGGTCAGCTAAAAATGCCAAGAGAGTTCTGTGATCTGAAATTTTACTTCATTCAAGACCACAGGAAAACAAAAGCAAAATAAGCAAAATAGGATCATTTGAATCTGTCTATATATAGCTGAGAAGACATTTATTAAAATTTAATGGTGGGTGCTGGCAGAGGTGTATAACTTAAACAAAGATTGTAAATAGGTAAAAATCTTCCCCAATTTTTCTCTTCTTAAAAATGTCAGAGGAAGAATGACCTGGTCATGAGAGAACAGAGAAGTTCTTCGTTTTCCATTACTGTGAAGTACTGTGAACACATTTCCAAAGTACCATCTCTCTCTCGTTGCCAGCTACTTAATTCTTCATTTATTTTCCTCTATTGTAAATAATCAGTTGTCTAGGCTGATTTCACTATCTTTGCTTTTTCAACTCTATTTAGGAAGATAATGGGAAAATAACTTATCTCACCGAGAAAAGAAATGCAAATGACACGCTTTCTGAATGCTAGTAGAAAACTGGAATGCTAAAGCAAGAAAAAAGAAGAAAACACAAAGACACTCATCCTAGGTGAGCTATTGAAGGAGACTGCTTCCTATGGGTGGTTGCAGGGCTGCTCTACTTGGCCAGAGTTTGGAAAGGAGCCCTTGGCAGGAGCCCTTGGCTAATGGGGTCTCTCAGAGGTGCTAGTCTGCCAGCCCTCCCTCAGGACAGGCCCTTGCAGATGGGGGTTGGACCAGGAACCTGCAGTTCTATACTTCTCTATGAAAGAGTGGCTAAAGTCAGTCAGGTGTGGGGGAGGCATAAGAAGCTTGCTTCGGCCTTGAGTTCACTATCTGTTCTAAAACCCAACATTATTTGTAATAAAGTTGTTATTTTGATCTCTTTCTCATATTTGTTTCTTAGTGGCTCAGAATATGCGAAGAATGGAGTAGTATATAACACTCTTGAATCCAAACCAATCCTAATTTAAACTAAATTTCTGGCTGGTTTCCCAAATTAATATGATGTATGGGGAGCTAAATTTAGAAAGCATTAAAAAAAAATGAAAACTACCTAGAAATACAAAATTTGAGACTGAGAATGGGGAGTGAATCTTTAAGCAGTTAGATAAGCTTCCAAAAACCTGCTCTGTAGCAAGGTAGACATGAGTTGGGGGCTAACAGTAAGAACTAAGAAACTTGTAAGAACTAAGAAACCATGCCTGGCTTCTCTTATGTATAAAATAAGGGAACTGTACCAAACCATTTCTAGGGCACCTACAGGCTCCAGCATTCTATGATGTTATAACTAAAATTAACTAGCTTTGGCAACACCTTCAAAGTAAAAAATGAAAACCCACATCAGTGCCACATCACAAGACTGAAGTCAGCCAAGAGCAAGAGCCATCACACTTTAAGAAAGAAGAAAATGCTGTTGATCTTCAGTAGCTTTAGAAACTTAAGAGGAGGGAAAAAATTATAATAAGGAATTAAAATAGGACATTGACCTCTGTGAATAGATCAGATACAAGAAAAATTAGTGCCAGGCTAAAGGTAAAGTAGTCTCTCTTTGTATTATTTTTTAAATAGATCTGTCCTTAGAAATATTATTAATACTATTGAACCCCCAACTGTTCAACGGTATTAGTCCACTACCAAAACCCAGTAAAGTCCCATATTAGCTTGCAGATGAATCATAGCTTTTAGGATTTATCTGGAACCCAATGTGATTCTATAGATAGGTTTAGCCAAACACCACAGAAAATGCCAAGAAACATTTGACCCAGGCCAAAAAAGTACTGAAACATTTCACTGACACAGAACCCACAAGTCAACACGAAGCCTTCACTGGAAGATACAGTCTTTGAGTGAAGTTTTCCAGGGATCCAGCCAAAACTCATAGATTGTTAAAAAAAAAAAACCTCTCAAATCCAAAATGGCTCCAAATAGAGGTTTGTAGGAGAGCAGAATTATGCATATTATGCATGGAAATTTATCATTCACAACCAGTGGATTCAATTGCTGTTCTAATTACATCAGAGGATTTTAATTCTTCCTGGAAATTCATTACAAATTACAGATAACTGCAGTCTGGGCAGAACTAAAACTTCTGTGTATTTTTAAACAAGCCAATTGTTTCAATGAGATAAGTACATTATTTCCACCAGACAGATAATTGTTTTCTTGTTCAATTGCATTACATTTGTGTATCCAGGTATAAAATGTTACAAATGGAAAATTACTGAGAAGCAAAGCAGTCATTAGTGTGACTTATAAATGGAGCAAAATTGTCACAAAAGTTTTATTCATGCATTTTTACATTTCTGAATATGTAGATCTTATTGTTTTAATCTCTTATATATCTGATTGCAGAGCAAACAGTAAAAGTAGGTCCTTGTGTCCAACTGTGTATGTATACAACTACACGTAATACAAACAGAGCTAAGAGGTCATCTGACCAATGTGAATAGCTAAGTCCTTAAATAAAAATATACACAAAAATAAAATGAATCCAAGGATACATTACTCAACTTTACCAGAAATGAAGAAAGTTGGGAGCTGCAGAAAATAAAAATAAATAAAGTATCTCTATTTGAAATAAATAATCCTTCTAGATTTTACTTTGAAGATAGAAGAATTATATCTGAAAAGTACACATCTGATTACTGCTATGACACTATTCCCTTGGGAAAATTCTTAACTGATAGTTGTCCTCAATTAAGGAGCTTTAAAGCAAATATAAGAGACAGTAAATGACAAAAAATACAATTAGCATTTTGATAGTTCAAGACAGATTTTTTCCAGATGGAAGTTGTACATTGTAGATGGTAACTGGGCAAAATCACCAAGGAGAGTGTCCTTGCCTATCAGAAAGTGAGAAGACAATTACAATAATCAATATCTAACACACAATACATATCCTGGGGCATAATAAGTTCTATTTGATAAAGAAATGCTGACTTTTAACCCTAGTCATTTAATGTCTTTGAATTAAAGTTTACAGTATCTATTCCCAAATGTTCAATAGTTTCTATGTCAAGTACATTATATCAACCTACATGTATATTTTAAAAAGAGAGAGTTCATATTTTTTCAAAACTATTTTTGAAAATTCACCATATTTCAAATTATACAATTAGAAAAAAATTGTTAAAGGGCATAGACTATAATTTAAACACCACATATTGATCAAATTCCCAAAACTTCCATTTGATACAGCCTAGAGGAATGTGCTATTCAAAACAGAAAGTATTCTTGCATAAGTTAAAAATGGATATTGTGAGATCCTATGATGTTAACACATAGCAAGAAACATATAAGAAAGTTCAGTAGAATTTTGAATGAAGTGTGGTAAACACGGGATTATTTGAATCAGTGATTCCTCATTTTGTTTTAAATTACACAATTAATTCTGAGAAGATTTTAGAGTTGGAATATTTGTAATAGAATAAAACTTCAACAAAAACCAAAATTTCTTTATAGTGCTTAAATTTAAGGAAAAATGCTGTTTGTATTTTTTTCTTTTTTATAGCTACATTAATTTACATCTATATAAAATAGGGTTAGGCCCTCTGTTAAGGGTATATTTTTTTTAAATCTCACCTGTAATATTTTGAGAAGAAAATGTTTAGCCCAAAGCTGCTTCTAGGCAAGATTATACGAAAGCTTTGATTTGTTTAATCTATAATAATATTTTGAGTGGTATTAAATTAATAAAAACATCAAAAGAAGAGGTACAGAAGATGATTTGCTATAATATTTATTTCTGAATTTACTCAGGGCCATTTTTTGCAGCTTAGAATAATTTCTGGCACATAGATATCTTCTCTAAAATTTTTCAGCTCTAAGGAATCCTAAATATTCTTAATCCAACCTCTTCATTTTTTGGAAAGAAATCAAAGTCCTAGGAATTCACCTTCTTTTTGAAATTTTCCTAATTCTCAAAACCATATAAATCTTTTAATTTTCTAATCCTCCTGTGCATATAACCTAAACAAAACCACAGTTGTTTTGTACCACTCTGTCTTGTTCTCTAATTTATTTCTACTGCACATCCCTCTTTCTCCAGTCTCCAGTCTCACTCCATTACCTCCAAATACACACTTTCTCTTTATCTTGGGCTGAAAAGCTTTGAATCTGTGATGTGCCAGGCACTGTGCAAGGCAATGGCTATACAAAGAGGTGCTCCTCTCAAGAAACTTACAGTCTGATGGAAGAGATGGACAAATATTCAAATAATTATGGAGTGATATAAAACTCTAAGTGAACATAGAAAATATAAAAAAGGGAGAAACTAAATTATCCTAGTAAAAGGATGTGTTAGGGGATAAATTTAACAGGAGGAAGAGGGGAAAAGGCACTTCAAGTACTAAGAACAACCAGTGCAAAGTAATAGAGACGATGAAGAACATAATATGTATATTTAAGGTATGATGAAACATTTATACACAATGGCAAATGTTGAGTCTAAAGAATCAGAGCTCAGGCACAACGTGGCTGAAAAACAAGGAATTAAATTCACTGGAGGATTTGTTGAGTAATTCAGCAGAGGAATTGCTGAGTAACAAAAACGTTGATAACAGTGAAAATACCAAGTCCAAAACTTGAGTGGGGCTGAGGAGAAGAAGCAGGCACACCTGGAGCATGGAGCCAAGCCACTTCCAACCAAGGAGGGTGGCAGCCCCTAAAGTAGAGGTGAAATTTTGTTTGTTCCTTATTCATGATCCTAAAGAACAAAACTCATTTGGCGACAAATCTAAATTCATATGGCAGCAAAAACTGGCCTACACAGACATGAGGCTGTTTATTGTTTTCGTTTAACTCATTGACAATTAAAGTATATGAACTTCAGTGTAGAAATACTAATATCTTTTATGATGCAGAGCCATCCCAGACACCATTAATTGTGACGAGTAATATAATATATAGGTTTAAATAGTCCTTAAAACC
This sequence comes from Cheirogaleus major, assembly GCA_963574435.1. Classification (NCBI taxonomy): domain Eukaryota; kingdom Metazoa; phylum Chordata; class Mammalia; order Primates; family Cheirogaleidae; genus Cheirogaleus; species Cheirogaleus major. The sequence goes on from CAUYPO010027120.1 coordinate 26,257, forward strand.
TAATGCATTTTTAAAATCTGATACATTCTCAATTCCAAAACATATCTCACCTTTAGAGTAATGGATAAGATTCTGTAGACCTTAATTTTTGAGGTTCCACAGAATCAGTGAGATACACAAAGAGATCTATTGTCCAAAAAAGGTTTCAGAGTCCATGGAAGATCCACTTAGAATTATTTGTCAGTTGGAGAACAAGTTTTCAGTGCCACACACTTTCTATTATTGACCACATTTGTGACCAATGGCATAACTTATTTTATTTAAATAAAATATTATTTAAAAAATAAATTTTTTATTTTAAAAAATTAAATATTATTTAAAAATATTAGTTAAAAACAAAAAATAAACTGCCAATCATAAACTCTCAAACCAACCTTCCCTCCTCTCTTATAATGCCAAGAAATTTTTTTGTTTTACTAAGAAATGTAAAACAACATTTTCTTTGCCTCCTATAACCTTAATAGATAATTTCCTGGAATTGTCTGTTCAAATAGAAAATTAATTTCCATGCACAGCTGGAAATACCACATTGGCAAGAAAAAAAAAAAAAACATCAAACACCAGTAGATTAAATAAAAAGTAGAGGAAGTATAAAGACTAAACAAAACAGAACTTGCTCAGTAAGACGGTCATATGAAAACAGCTGTTTGCCTGTTTATTTAATGTATAAATACATCTTTTAAAATGAAGCAGCAATAATCATGGCAGCATTGGATCCAGAGATATAATTAGGGGATTATATCATTCAAGAAGTATTTCTGGTGTTGTATGAAAGGAGAGAAGGTTAGAATTCCCCTTGACAAGAATGGAAGAGGCCCTCAGGCCTGCACAACACACATATGGTTAAGATTTTACCACCTACTTTGTGGCATTTAACCAGGGTTTTTTCCAATTTGGGATGATGGAAATGTTCCAGAGATGGGCAGTGGTGATGGCTGCACAACAATATAAACATACTTAATGCCACTAAAATGTACACTCAAAGTGTATTAAAATGATAAAAATTCAATCACTATCAAAAAATTAATTTTAATAACAATAACATAAATCAATAACAAAACAGAACAGTCTGAAAGAATAAATGAACAAAGCACACAAACATAAATTCAAAACAGGGAAAGAAAATCCTATAAAGATATGGAAAAATGTTCAAAACCACTAATAATTAAGAATACAAGTAAAAATGACTAAAAAATATCATGCTTAATTGTTCAAATTAGCAAAGACTTAAAAGATTGCCAATTAAAAACAAAACAAAAAAAAAGCAGCTTTTCTAGACCTACTGACAAGATCAGGTTCTATTTATCTCCCTCCTTTGGCTTAGACCTACCTACTGGGTATCCCTCTTTGCAGTGACAGCCATCAAGAAAAAGTAGGCTCATGGTGCCATCTGGGGACTATTCCATGATGCTGTAACTGCTACAGGCAATGAGTTACATGGCCAACACTCAACTAATAAGCAAACTAAAAACAGAACGATATGCTTTGCACAAACACTTTAAAAACAAAAAGGATAGACAGAAAACAGAACACCACCTTCAGGACCTGCCACAAAGAAAGGCAAACAAGAAGCAGTAACAATGTGGGAACGACAAAGCCTCACATGGCAGCCAGACAGTCAGCTCTCTTGGTCCTGCTGCCTTGATTCTCAGGTTGTCAAAGGAAAAAAAAAAATTCATCTGCTCGTGGTGCAGAACTGACACTGTGTAAATAGCAACAGGGAGAAGGTTCAACAAAAATCAATGTGTTATGAAAACAAAGAGAAAACTATTACAGGTAACCCTTATCATTACAAGACTTCCTAATGAGTGAAAGGTTGAGTTCAAGATATTAGGATCATTTCTAGAGAAAACATAACAGAGTCCCAAGGTGGCATATTGTGTTTTAAAGCATGGAGCTACATCTCTTTTACTTTTGACAAACAAAACATTTCTTACTTCAGTAAATCTCCTTATATACCACAAGCAAAGGGAGGGATCAATTTAATTGTCTAGATAATTCAATCCCCATAAAGGAGGGAGGGAGTGGCTGACAAAATACCTGGCAAAAAATAGAAGCTCAATAAATATTTGTTGAACTGAACTGAAACAAATAGTAGAAGCTAATAAAGATTACTTATCTCTATTATTGATGAAATTTATTAGATTATTGTTCCAACTTTCCACCTGATTCTACCTATGGAAAATTCCACCTATGGATTTTACCTATGACCTTATCTATACAGAGAGCTATAAATATTCTGTTTTCCCTCCCTTGGTATTAAACCACCTATCCAACACAGTGCTCAGAGACTTAGTGAAGATTTATCTCCCCAGAATCAGCATCTTTGATCCTGGTCACAAGAATATAAAAACTTTTTAGCATGGGGGAAAAATTGTAAAAGATGCATAGGTGATCAAACAGAAGCTAACAGGAGAGAGATCTGATGGTAGATAAGCCACCTCATGGCGACCCACTCAAATAAACTGGCAGTGAGCTTCCTTCTGTTTCCTCCTCTGTAAAATGGGAGAAAAACTCAAGTGCCTTTCAAGCTTTTTCAACTGCTACTCACACTGAGAAATATATTTCATATGAAATACAGTGTACATATGCATATATGTAAATATGCCTGTGCATATAAAACTCAAACATCAGTTTCATAAATTAATCTTATAATGTGTGTGCACTCTGGTATGTTGTAATCTATTCTACTCTGTTGTTTAATTGCAACCTACTAAATTGATTTCATGAACACTGGACTAGATAATTTGTTTGCAGTTCATTAAAAGAAAAATCAGGATTTTACTTAGAAGCAATCTAAAAATATCTACCACTTCCAAATACTATTTCCTCAATGACCTTTCCAAAGCTAATTCTTGAAATGGTATAACCTACAACATCTTTACCTTCCCTTTCTTCTCACAGTAAATACCCATGATCCTTTCCACTCAACAGGTTTAAAAGTGATTTTCCCGTATATATGACTACTGCCAAACTGACAACATAAGTAAGCACAGGGGGTTTTGCAATAAAAAGTTAAACATCAACCAAAGGAACTCCAATTTACCCATAACGAAGTGCATCTGAATCTTTATAAACCATCACACAATAGCTAAACAAAAGTCAGAATATTATTCAGCAGTAGTAAACCACATAAATCTTGATTTTTAATTAAATGAAAGACATTTCAAATAAGTTGCTTTCTTCCTTCCAAACTACAGAATTTGTTCTCTGAAACAAAAATATTCTAACTTTTAGAACAGCATCTATTGTCACTTGTAGATTTTCTTAAATAATTGCCTTCTACTGTGACACCCCCCAGTTCATCCTATCTCAACTCCAGGAGCATAGGGGAATCTGGTGATAAATGAGCTGAAATTTGAGGCAAGCAATACTTTCCAATCACAATCGGGGTTTTTTGGCTTTTATTTCCCCAAGACATAGCTGTCAGGAAAGGCCTTGCTTACTTCTTCCCATCAAAGCTTAAAAACCACCTAAAAGGTCTCCTCAAAGGCAACACAATCTTGACATGGAATCCTAACAGTATCATTTCTGCTTGTCAATGATTTCAAAATGCTTTTCTCTAAACCTTCTCTCAGTTTCTAAGTCAACAGGGAAAAGAAGAAATAAATCTGACAAATATTTAATAGTATTTGGATATTTTAATCATTATAGTTTACAAAATGAAAGGTAAAGCCTCAAATTTTTAAATTTTAAAAACACTTCATAAATATCAAAGAAATACAAATGTCAAAAATGAGGTGCATTGTAATCCTGTATTCAAAGAATTGTGTATATTTTAAAAACATGTCAAGCCACATTTTTATTTTTAATTTTTGAACTCCAATTCAGAAGGAAAAACAAACACCATTAACTTCCTCTTCAGTCACTAGCTGTCCATGCCATGTGTTTTTATCACTTCCTGCCACAAGGAAATACATTTGAAACAAAGAATGATATTCAAAGAGAGTTCTCTGGGTTAGTATAAAATCATTTTTTCAGGAATTGGGAAACAGTGTAAACATATTTAAATTATGGTACAGAGTGATAAGACTATACACAAAACCTCTGCATTTTTGTTTTATTACATGATTTCATCTAATGCTTACCAGGTCCGTAAAGATTATTTGAGGAATAAACTGGGCTTGGTCAAGTTAAGTAACTTTTCTGCACCGACACAGCTAATAAATGGTAGAGCTAGAATTTAGGTCTTGTTCTATTAATATTTCATGCCCAATCTCATGGTAGAAACTATATCACACAATTTTCCCTATGAGCCTTTGGGAAGCCAAGGCAGGAGGATTGCTTGAGCTAAGGAGTTTGAGACCGGCCTGAGCAAGAGCAAGACTCCCATCTATACAAAAAATAGAAAAATTAGCTGAGCGTGGTGGCACACACCTGTAGTCCCATCTACTGGGGAGGCTACTGCAGAAGGATTGCTTGAGCCCAGGAGTTTGAGGTAGCAGTGAGCTATGATCACACCACTGTACCCTAAGCAGGGCGACAGAGTGAGACTCTGTCACACAAAAAAAAAAAAAAAAAAAAGATTTTGGGGGAGTCAAAAGTTATATGGAGATTTTCAACTGCATAGGGGTGTGGGAGCACCCCTACCACTGCATTGTTCAAGCGTCAACTGTAGCCTGGTATCTGTAATTCTAAAATTATCAGTTGCAGTCAACAAATATTTACTGGTAGAGAAAGGGAGGCGAACTTTTTACTTACAGTGGATAAACTCCATGAGATACAAAATATTCTCCATGATTTATAAATGTAAAAGATGACATTTTGTCCAAGATTAATGCGGGAAACTGGATTTAAATGTGGGTTTACCTAGCTTCAAAGCCCGGTCTCTTCCCACCAGAACAGGACAGCTGAAGCCAAAGGCAACAACAGCCTCTCACTTTCTCTTCCAGGGTGTACTCAGCACAGCCCTCCCGACTAAGAAAGAGAGTAGCCCCAAGACCAGGTGCAACACACAGCACAGATAAATCCTCTTTGTACAGAGGTGACTAAGGCCTGAAATGTTGGTACAATGAAGAAGGCCAGGAGACTACATAAGAGCACATGCCCTAGACTAGCCTGTCCCACCTGGAAAAAGAGAGCGTTCTACCCAGTGAGACAGTGGAGCCACTGATTTCATGGCCAGACACGGTATGACTGTAATTGTCAAAGAACATTTCATAATGCTGAGTAACAGGACACTAAAGGTACACACATATTTAAAATATTAAATCAACACAAAAAACAAATACTTTAATATTGAAGTAAATCAACCTAGGACGGTGACACAGACTCATTTATTTCCTTTAGCTTTGAGAAAGTTAGTGTTACCCACTGAATATCAAGGCTGCAGCAAAACTTTTAAGAGTACAATCTGCTCTTGCACTATATACAGTGAGCATTTAATAACTATATTGTGGGTGAATGGATGAATGGATGGGTGGATAGATGCAAGAAGAAGGGAAAGAACGAATTAGTGTTCACATTACTTGATCACATTCAGAATGTATAATTAAATATTTCAATTTACTTACGGGTTTCAATTTACTTATGGGTAATCTCTTCACCTTCCAATTAAAACAACACTCTATATTTATTTCTAAGTTTAATTTGTACAACAGCCAAAGGTTCTAGATTTTTGGTTTTAGAAACAAAACAATTATATGCTGCCATTTCATTTCCAATTTATTAAACTTTGGGTTCATAAAAATACTATATTTAAAAGGAATTTGTGACAAACAGAAATTGCTGAGGAGAAAAAGAATCTGTAAATATAGTGATAATACAAGTAATTTTTTAAAATGAGTAATTATTAACAATGCAAATTGGGAAAAATAAAAGAAAAAGAGAAAAACAATGATCTTTATTTCAATGCAAGATTTATTAGCATTTCAATGACCATGTAAAAAGTTTTACATAAAAATGTTTCCACTCCATCTTACTTTCTGGCCATTTTTTTCCTTTTGCTTCATAATCTGGTTAAAATTTTTATCTTATAATATTGGGGATCTTTTTATAAGCCAGTTTATACAGATGGTCCCCAACTTATCATGGGGACCAATTGACTTATAATTGTTCAACTTACAATAGGTTTGTGAGGAGATGGCCCATTTTAAGTTACAGAATATCTGTACAGTAATAATGTGGGAGGAAGAAAAGTCATATATGTGTGTGTGTGTGTGCGCCTACACACACATATATTCAAACGCATGTATACTTATGCCCATAGTCATTTATGTACATATATACACATATTTAATTATATATAATTATACATATTTATACCTAGCTATATAATTTCAAAATGGGACAATTTTTATGTTAGCTAAATATTTATTTACAAGTAAGCCTCCTTTATGTATTTCACATTGTGCTCACATAAAAGTATCTCATGCTCGTACAAATGTGAGAAAATCACCTCTTTGGAAGATTCACTTCAATAAAAGTGTCTTTGGGTCCTTAGGCACTTGGTTTGCACCTCAGGGATGTGCGAGAAAGGGTGGCTGGGAGGACTCAGGTATGACTAAGTGTCATCATGTCAGGCGACACTGGCTACTGGCTGACTTCCTCAACACACAGTACTAGCAAGAGACCCAAGATCATCACAGCTACATACCTGTGCTGTGAGTTTTCAGAGGACCACCAGTCTTACCATGCCCCACAAGGCTCTGTAAAGCCCTGAGGATGCTGGCCTAGTAGGTTCAAGTGGGGCCTGGGAACTTGTGTACTAATAAGCTCCAGGGTTCTTATCAGACAAGCCTGAGAAACTCTGATTTTGTATACAGGAAGGAACACAGTGAGGGAGAAGGCTGGAAATGTGGTTTGCTCTATACCCTGGACAGGGGGAACGCCTTGTGAGAATGGACAATTTCTGGAGACCATGGCAAGCCATGGAAGATTTCTGAGAAAGAGCATAATTAGATATGTGCTTTAGTAAGATTCATGAGGCAACAGTGTACAGATTGGGCTGAATGGAGGAGAGAGTAAAAGTAGAAAGACTAGTTAGAAGCCCACTACAATAGTAGTAGCAGGAAGTAATGAGTGCTAACGGTGGGCAACAAAAATGGAAGATAAGGCTGATGAAGATCCAAACAGACTTGATGGGGAGGGGAGCAAAGTAAGAGTTTCAAAAATGATGCCACTGTTTTAAGCACAGATGACTAAAAAAGTATCTGTGATGTTCATAGAAAGAAGAAAGTCAAAAGGATTAGGCTGAATGAAATATGAATAAATGAAATAAAAATGAATAGTCAAAAGTAAATCCAATTACTGGAAGAAGAGTTAGGGTTTTAATTCCAGTTCTACCATCTCCTTGCTAGGAGGTGCTGGACTGTCTCTTAAACTCTATGAACCTCAGTATCTTCATTTACAGGTAATGCTAGTAATAAAACATATGTCACAGGATTGCTGTGAAAATTAAATGAGATTATACGTAACACTTGGTCCATAGTAGGAGCTTAATAGGCAATTTCATTTTTGCTTGCTTTTATTTTTACTGACTTTTATTTCCAATAAAACCATTCCAGACACACAGTAGGCACTCAATATACATTTGCTGAATGAATGAATTGCTAGTGCTATAACAATTCATCATGGGATTTGCCCATTAGGAAATAATTGGTGCCCTTGGAGACTGCTTAAATGCCTAGGGGTTTTAAGCAAAAGTCAGTCCAAGTGTTTCAGAAGGGCATTCTAATTCAAGTAGAGTAAAAGTTTTTCTTTTTTAATTCTGTGTATTAAAGGAATAAAGACTTCCAACTAGAAAAAAAAATTTGATTAAGTTTTCAAAAACATGGTTTCCTTTTTCTTTTAGGAATGTACAGTGTGCAGCACAAAACATGCTTTATTTAGAGTATTTACAGTACATTATCCTATGATCTTCAGCCCTTTGAGGTAAGGAATTCAGTTACTACATCAACATTTCTATTTTCAAGATGAGAAAACTGAGATTCAGAAAAGTTGAATGACTTTTAGGAAAGTGGTCCCCAACCTTTTTGGCACCAGGGACTGGTTTCATGGAAGACAATTTTTCCATGAATAGGGGGTTTAGGATGGGTGGCAGAGCTCTGCAGCCTGGTCCCTAACAGACCATGGACCTGCAGCAGTCTGCAGCCCGGGGGTTGGGGACTGCAATTCTAGGGCATGAACGGCAGAGCCAGAAATTTAGGTCTTTTGACCTCAGGCTTGCTGGGCTTCCCTCAACTGACATACATCAAGCCAATTCAAATTAATCTATATGAGTTCTCTTCTATCTTCCCTCAACCTGAAGTTTTCTCTAAGATTTGAGAGTGAAGAGTGGTGCAAAATCGTTACCAATGCACCTGTTCCTTGTTAGCTTCAAAAGAAAAATCTGTTGTTCAGTTGGGAAATATCAGGACTGTCTTTTTGGAAAGCTTCCCTATAAATAAGGTATAAGCTTTATTTCTAGTCTTAACCAGGCAGGTAAACAAAAAAATTTGTATTCATAAAAGGTTACTGTTACCTTGTTACCAACTGGCCATGGTATTGGACTACTGGAATTCATACCCTGGCCCATCTCTAACTAGATGTACAACCTTAGATATGTTTATCTTAGACAAATCTCTGAGACTTGGTTTCTCATCTTTAAAATAGGGTTTTAGGCTGGGCAGGGCAGCTCACACCTACAATCCCAGTGCTTTGGGAGGCCAAGGCAGGAAGATCACTTGCAGCCAGGTATTCAAGACCAGCCTGGACAAGATAGTAAGACCTCATCTCTACAAAAAGTTTAAAACTTAGCTGGACACAGTGGCATGCACCTGTAGTCCCAGCTACTCAGGAAACTGAGGCAGGAGGATCACTTGAGCTCAGGAGTTCAAGGCTGCAGTGAGCTATAATTTCACCACTACAGTCCAGCCTAGACAAAAGAGTGAGAGCCTGTCTCTTTAAAAAAAAAAAAAAAAGCCTGGCACGGTGGGTTTACACCTGTAATCCTAGCACTCTGGGAGGCCAGTGTGGGAGAACTGTTTAAGCTTAGGAGTTTGAGACCAGCCTGAGCAAGAGAGAGGCCCCATCGCTACTGTAAATAGAAAAATTAGCCATGCATGGCAGCGTGCACCTGTAGTCCCACCTACTCAGGAGGCTGAAGCAGAAGGATTGCTTGAGCCCAGGAGTTTGAGGTTGCAGTGAGCTATAATGAGATCACTGCACTCTACCAGGCCGACAGAGCAAGCCTCTGTCTCAAAAAAAAATAGAATTTTAAAAAATAGTACTTATTCCACAGGGTTTTTACTCTGATTAAATGAGATATCACATTATAAAGCAATTTAGTTCACTTAGGAACCTGAAATATAATGAAAACTCAATAAATGGTAATTGCTATTCAGCAATGTACGATATCCCAGTTTTATAGAAAAAGCATCCTAGGCCCAGAATGATCAAGATATCTTGCACAAAGTAACAAAATATCATTTTGTAACAGTAACCATGCTTTCCTTATGGAGAAAAAATACCCAAGGTAATAACTGTATTTTGCACTGACTGCTAGTTTCCCACTCACTCCACTGATTTTAAATTATTATGCATTTGTAAATTACAGTTTCAATTCATAAATTGGAATAACGAGGGGGGAGAAAACTTGGCCCATAGTTGAGATTCAATAATCTTAAAGATAAGAAAATGAGTTTAGATACACACAGAAAGCAGGCTTTTTTAAAAAACATAAACATGTACTCCCACCTTTCCTTGTAACAATATTTAAATGAGATTAATTTGTCTCCTTTCAAAATACAACTAAAAGTTTAGTTTTCATAACTAATTAGACAGTATTTCCTCTTTTGGAAAGGATATGTGTTATCTCCTAAATGGTAAGGATTTTATATTTAATTTGTACTTATCCTTCCTTTAACAGTGGTTCTCAACACTGGTTGCATGTTGTAATCACCTTGGAGATTTAATGAATACTCATACTGTTCCGGCAAGTGTTAACAGCTCTTGCAACAGCTCTTGACCAGGGAAATAACCGAGCAGCACATGGAGAGTGGAGAACAGCCTTTACCCCGTTAGCATGCTCCACTGACTTCTGATCTTCTGACCCCCCCCCTCCCTTGTTCTCCTCCAGTTTTTATACCCTTGGTAGGACTCAAAAAGCATCCAATCAGCAACAAGCATTAACATCCAATCAGCAACAAGCGTTAACATCCAATCAGGAACAAACTTTAACATCCAATCAGGATCGCGCAAGCAGCGAGGCCCTGGGGGGGCCTGGAGCACTGCAGTGGGACCTGGAGCAG
>CAUYPO010027122.1:0-24979 GCA_963574435.1 Cheirogaleus major
TATATTCTCATAGTGGTAGACTTTTAAATATAAACATTTGCATTCATTTTATCATTATTTTTTGTAGAAATATTGTATCTATAATAAAATATTCATCATTTTTGTTTTTATTCTGTTTTATTTTTTATGATGCTAAAAAGTCTGAAAAATCCCATTGGTAACAAAAATGATGTTGAGGAGTTATCTGAAGACAATTTTTATTCACATTTTAAGTTTTCATCAATAGTAATTAAAAGATCTATATAGGAATTTTATTTATTTTTTAAGTTATTTTTGTTATATTACTCAAAAATTATATATTATACTGAGATTGTGAAATATAGTAATTTAGAATTATAAATGCTACTCTAAAAATATTTAAATTTTTGCACATATGGTTAAATTAATTTTTTAATTTCTAATTTTTTGTTTGTTTTTCTAGAATAGATTTGACAAAGGCTTCCCTTGTATATTAAGTTTTTTCAAAAATCAAGTTATTAAATGAGTTATTATCTCTTTATCTGTTATTAATAATTCCTTAATGGAAGCATTTAGATTATAATTTTTCTAGTTTTGGCTTCCACTCTTTAATCTTTAGGGTAATATCCTCATTGTCATAACTTTCTAAATTGTCTATGGATGTTGTTTTGTTTCCTCTTTGAGTCAAAAATTACTTGTAAACATTTTTCATTTTCTAATTTTTGAATCAGCTGTAGTTTAAAATTTTTATTATTAAATCTAACTTTATTTCTTTGTATCAGAAAATATAGTCTATGTAGTTTTTGAATTTTGGAAATTCTTGCTGTGTTCTTTCAAATATAATATAAAAATATTTTAATAGACTTTTGGAAATGCATATTTTGTTTATAATAGGCTAAGTCCAAAATATTTTAATTCAATGTCACTAAATATTTTATTCAAGTGATATCTTTACTTTTGTTCTAATGCATTATAAGAGACTATGAAAATGCATAAAAAGTCTCATTTCAAATATTTATCTAATAGTTTTTGATTTATAAATTTTATGTTCTCTTCTCAGTTTGGATAACTTATGGTTGTTATAGCTTCATTGTGGTTTGGCACTTTTATTAACATAAAATTACCTTCTTTGAGCCATTTAAAGCAATTTTTTTTTGTCTTGAAATCTACTTTAAGTAATCAGCATATGCTTTCTTTTAACTTACTTTTTCTAAAGAATATTTCCTGAACATTTTGAAAATGACTTTCTGCCATTTTATTTTAGGTATAGCTTTTGTAAATAGCAAACTGTTAGATATTGCCATTTTTTCTAAAGAATCCTCATCTTTGAACTCAGCTATTTAAACTCTTCACTCTTATCATCAAAATTGATAGGTTTGATCTTAATCTTCTTAAGTTTTATGGTTTATATTTAATGCCTTTCTTGATGTTTAATATTATTTTTTTTGTTATTGGAATGTATTTTATTTGATTGTTTGCCACAGTGACCTGGAAAGTGTAGGCTCATTTGATTTTACTGACAGTTATACTTGGAATTAAAGGAGATTTATTACTTATTTCTATGATTATCAAATGTAAAAATTAAAATATCAATACTTCTACATCATCTTTACATTGAAAATGGCAGAAACCATACCCAAATGAAATGAAGAAAAAGTGAAAATGTATTGACTCCTGTAACTGGGAAGTTCCAGTATGAGTCAGGCTTTAGTTATACATACATCCAAGGATAAAAATGATGTCATCAAGAATCTACTCCTTTTCATCCAAGTTCTGCTCTCTTCCTCTCTGAGCTAGCAAGTGTTGGAGTTTGAATTCAACTCATGTTTCTAGAATCATAGCCATAGTTAAGCAATACTGAAAGCAAGGGATATTGTAATCTTTTAGTTGAGTCTCTGTTCTTTAACTTTCTTAACTGATTTTGTTGTTGTTGTTGCATGAACATGGCCAAGTTTATCTTAAGGTTCTTACAATCATTATCTTTATGGCTGGTCTAGGCTTCCTATGAATTCTTCCTGGCTTGCTTTATCACTTCATTGAAGATCAACCAGATGCCACTTTGAGGGACTTCTGTGACCAGCCAATCTAAAATATTCCCTTCTGTAGCAGCCTCTATTCCATTACCTTATTTTATTTTTCTTAAGTACTTATCAATTTCTGAACTTAATTAGTTTACTAGCTTGTTGACTTCATCCCCATTAAGATGTACGTTTGATGTGAACAGATTCCTTAGCTTTATGGGCCGTTACCACATCCCAGTGCTTAGTTCACTACCTGGAATTTACTGTACACTCAAAAAATATTTCAGTGAATTAGAAAGGCTCTCAAGTTGCTGTTCAACAAGTTGCATTTGATCTTCCAGATCATTAACTTTACTCTTTAATACAACATTGATTTCAATTCTATTTGTCTTTATTTTAATTCTCTTGCAATTCGTCCATATTTTATTTTCATATTTCTTCATCTCATCATGTACCTTTACATAGCTTCTTTATTAAAGGGAAGCCATTACATGTGTGTTCTTCTTTTTTTTCTTTTTCTTTTTTTAAAAATTTATTTATTTATTTTTAAATTTTTTTTGGAGACAGAGTCTCACTGTGTTGCCCAGGCTAGAGTGCCGTGGTGTCAGCCTAGTTCACAGCAACTTCAAACTCCTGGGCTCGAGCAATACTCCTGCCTCAGCCTCCTGAGTAGCTAGGACTACAGACATGCGCCACCAGGCCTGGCTCATTTTTTCTATATATATTTTAAGTCTGCCAATTAATTTCTTTGTATTTTTAGTAGAGACCGGGTCTCGCTCTTGCTCAGGCTGGTTTCAAACTCCTGACCTTGAGCGATCCACCCGCCTCGGCTTCCCAGAGTGCTAGGATTACAGGCGTGAGCCACCATGCCCGGCCTTGTATGTTTTTATTGGAGATTATCAATTTGTTTTCTAAAAATGTCTTCTAGTTTCTACTGTAAATAATTTTCTTAAATGTACTGTTCTGGATATTCATAAAGATGTTTGTCCTTATTTATGCAGCATTTTAAGAGCATCCTCCTTTTTGGTTTTCATTTTTAATTTTTTTGATTGATGAATAATAATTATATATATTTATGGGGTAGATAGTGATATTTCAATATATAAAATGTATAGTGATCTGAGCAAGGTAATCAGCACATTTATCATTTCAAACTTTTATCATTTCTTTGTGATGTGAACATTCAATATCCTGCTTCTAGCTATTTGAAACTACATATTATTCTTAACTGTAGTCATCCTACAGTAGTATAGAACACTAGAAATTGGTCCTTCTATCTAGCTGTAATTTTGTATCCTTTAAACTAATCTCTCCCTATCTTTCCTTTTCCCTAACCCTCTGTTCTACTTTTTAACTTCTGATATCAATGTTTTTTAGCTTCCACATGTGATTGAGAACATGTGGTGTTTAACTTTCTGTTCCTGGCTTATTTCCTTTAACATAATGGCCTCCAGGCGTCCATGGTGCTGCAAATGACAGGATTTTATTCATTTTTATGGCTGAATAGTATTCCATTGGGTGTATACATCACTGTTTTTTAATCCACTCATCTGTTGTTGTTGAACACCTATGTTGATTCCATATCTTGGCTATTGTGAATAGTGCTCCAATAAATATAGGGGTGAGATTTTTTTTTTTTAAATTATGGAATGAGAGAAAAGATATCCAGGCTAACTTTCATTGTTGGGACAATGGATTTCTCCTCTCCACTGTTCAATTTGGGCCAGTGCAATTCTCTTTTTAATGTTATGTTAAACAATGGTAGTTAATGGTAGTTACAGAGAATTTACATTCCAATTGTCAGTGGCTAGTAAGTATTCCTGTGATATACCACCGAGATGAGGTAGGATTTTTCTTTTATTCTTGTGTCTGGTTCTATAACCCTCCAAACTGGTAAAATATTAATACAAGAACATATAAAGATTCTCAGATTCCTGCATTTGAAATACCTAATAGTAGGGACAAAATACCCACCGATGTTATTCCTTAGCTACCAGTGCCCCCTCTTTCCAAATGCACATATTCTTTTGTGCATACCCACTGGTCCTCTCTGTTTTTTGTACAGCTTCAGTCCTGGAATGGATGTAGAAAGCTGGGAGGTGAGGGGCTGCACTCTTTGTCTGCCTTTAAGAGTGGAGGAATGTCTACCTGGTTTTGTTGTTTGTCAGGGAGCAGACAGTGAGAAGAAGTGAAATAACTTCCTGCCCTATTTATTTTTTGTTTCATAAAATGTGGCTTGTGAAATCACAAGTGTATTTTTCTTAATCTAGCACCTACAGTTGAGTAGTAATTGGAATTTCAAGACTTAAGGAATAGGTTTTTCTATCAGTCTTCATTGTGGGGAGGTGTGAATTTTCATCTTGTTCTATTTCTTCATAGGTATTTTAGTGATAAATTGGAGAGGCTGCAGCAGAAGTTCCCAGCCAGATGCATTTTAAGCTGATAGAAGAGAGTGTTCCTCGTGTTCACACCTGTCCTGCAGCCAAAGTGTGCTATCATATTCCTTTGAAGTTGCTTTTTCTCCCGCCCCACAGCAGGACCAACCCTGACTCAAAACCTTAGAAGCTTGTGGACTATATAAAGTCATCAGATTCACTTGACACTAGGCAAAGCATAAGGTTTTTGGGTTTCATTATTTGTGCTGGATTTAATGAGGCACATAAGAAAAAAAAATTAATACCGAATCATCATGGGCTGGTTAGCACAAAGGCAATTAGTACAGGGAGATGTTCAACCTTATCTGAGGCCCTAGCAAACTTTAATAGCTAGTTCTGATGTTCGATATGCTTCCCAGGAGTTGTGCACTGAGATATCTTCACAGTTAGGTTCCAACTTTAGACGAAAACCTAGAGCATGAGCAATCAGAAGCATGAATGCCCTGGGTATGTTCTGTGCATATTGACTAGATCAAATGCACTGTCCTCATAGATTCTGATTTGCTTTATAAACTTGAAAAACAACAGGGGTTGCAATTAAACGAATGAGTCACCAAGTGAAAAATACTTCATCAGCTCAGCACATCTGTGGAACAAATGTGGGAAACAAGCAAGAGAAGTCACAAGGACTGCTAACAGGGACTGTTCACATTACTTCCCTCAGAAAGACATTTAGCTTTGCTGAAACAGAGTTAAAAGGATGAAGCTGTCAGTCTTCTCTCACACACATGCACCTGTACATGTGCACATGTACACAAGGGTCACCTTTGGTTTCATAGATTTCTGCTCCAAACTCCTGTTACTTTAAGCGGAGTAGTTTAGTCTGATTAAAGTTCCATCTAAAGAATATACATAAGGGCAAGTTAATTCTAAGAGTGAATATTTATTAACAGTAACAAGAAACAGATCTATGGTAATGGTTCAATGAGCAGTAGAGAAATAGATTAAATTGAGAATACTATAGTCCAGGGGTGGGGAAACTGTGGCCTTTTAGGTCCTTAAGTGTAGCCTTTTGACTGAATCCAAATTTTACACAACAGATCCTTTCATTTTTATCAATACATTTTTGTTTGTCTTCTAAATTTTTTATTTTATTTTTTAAAATGAATGCATTTAAAAATATCAAAGAATAAAATAAATTTCAATGAAATAATCCTCCCATATTGACCAGCACAATTAGAACATCAGTAAGCCATAAGGGCTAAACTAATGGCTGTTACACTCATGATTTAGTTCTAACTTCCCACACCTGACTGGTGCCACTACTGCACTAGTCTGGTTGGTGAGAGTTTATGGGGTTGAGTCTGCTATCAGCTTTTAACAATGGTGCATTTTATGTTTCAGTTTGAAGTGGAATTTGAATAGTTGTACAGCTCGACAGTATTTTCTAGTTCTATTGCTTAACAGCCCATCATGTGAAAGAAGACCGAGAGAACACTAAAGGAAGAAAACAGATTTTTTAATGAGGATTGGGAATTGCAATATTATCTTGTTTCTACTAAAGATAAGATGATTTATTTGCTTTGTGATAGTATAATATCAGCATTAAAGAAAGTCAATGCTCATCAGCATTATAACACTCACAAGGACCACACATATTTTAAATTAGAGGAAGCAGTATGAAAGGTTTTATTGTAGATATTAAAAGATGAAGAGCAAAAGCAAAGACAATTCTTTCAAGTAGCAATAATACCTGGAAATAATGCCACTGAAGCAACTTATAAAGTAGTTTATATACTCTGGAAAAAAGGGAAGCCATTCAGTGATGTACAAATTGTGAAAGAATGAATTGTCGAAGTTGTAGGATGCTTAGACCCTGATAATGTTTCAAAGTACAAACAACTGCCCCTTTCAAGGGGAATCATAACTGATCAGCAGTATGAATTAGCTAACACCAGTAAGAAAGCTTTCTGTTAGCTTTCAACTTAACAGAACAACTTCATGCAATACTTTAAAAGGAAAATATATATTATTTGATCACATTGGATGAATCAACTGATACTATTGACTCAGCACAGGTTTTATACTTTATTCTGAGCATAAAAGAAGATTTTCTTTGCTATGAAGAGTTACTCACTTTGGGTACTCTTGTGAACAGAATGTGGGGAATAAATATCTTCAATAACTTTCAAGATAAATGTTGTGAGGTCAGACTGAATTTGGTAAATTTAGTGAGTATATATACAGATGGTGCACCTTCCATGACAGGAAAACATGAAGGGTTTATTGCACAGATAAAAAAAATTATTAACAGATACAGATGATCTCATTTCTTTTCATTGTACTTTACATCAGCAAAATCTCTGTGCTAAAACTGCTCTTTTAAGTGACATCTTGCAACAAATTATAAGTATTGGTAACTATATTTGTGCAAATGCAGCACAGCATCATCAGTTTTGTGACACGCTAAAGTTGAATGATGAGGTATTCAGTGTGGATTTGCCTTATCATTCTAAAGTGTTTTCACTATCTCAGGGACAGGTGTTAGCTAAAGTTTTATCTCTGCAAGAACAGATAGTTAAACTTTATGAAGAATGAGAATCAGCAATGTGAATTATTGAAAGAAGAAGATATCTACAGAAATGTAGTCTTTCTGTGTAATATTATGTCAAATCAAAATGTCTTGAACATTTCTTTTCAAGGAAAAACTAAATCTATATATGATATGTGGCCAAAAAAAATCCAAGCATTTTGAAATAAGCTATCTTTTTTTAAATACTTCTTCTTTAAAAGGAAATTTCAGGTGAACATTTTTCTTAGTTAGCAAAGATCATTGATGAGCAGGATTGATATACGTGAATCATTTGAAGAATACGCAGCTATTATAGACCTATTAATTGGAGAATACAATGAAAGGTTCACTGACTTTGAGAATCATGACATCAAATTAGTATTTCGGCTTCACCTAGTTGATATCACCAAGGCACCTAAAGAACTACAGATGGAATTGATTGAGCTCTCAGTAGATGATATTTTAAAGTTATTGCTTGATACTAAGAAAGATCTGATTATCCAACTGAAATATGGAAAAATGCAGTAGAATACCCACGCCCTTGGCAATATGTCCAAAAAATGCTTTCTTGCTTTTCAAGCACTTATTGCTGCAAATCTACATTCTCCTACCTAACCCAAATCAAGACACCCTTAAGATCACAAAGCACTGATATGCATCCAGAGGATCAACTGAAACTTTGGACCTCTATGCTGGAACCAAATATTCAAATGCTTTCCAACAAAAAGCAGACACAGCAAAATCATTAAAAAGTTATTTAACTTTAACAAATGGTTTTCATTTTTTGAAATTATTAAGTACATAGTAGTTAGATTTTTACAAAGTAATGTACATTTTTAAGTATATCTATTTGAAGTTTCTTGAATACAGCTTATTTGATTACATCTAAATTAATGTGGCCTTCCAACATGAAAAGATTTCCCTGCCTGCTCTAGTCTATTTAAGCCTAAGATGCTTTACTATACAAAAGCATATACCTGTACTTGGCTTTGAGAGCCTTCAATTATGTGGCTCATCCTATCTGGCCTCTCCTTGTTCTTATGTAGATGAGAGTTCCAATTCCTTCCCCTGTTTTCCCTCTAGAACAATTCTGTCCAGCTGAACTTTCTACAATTATAGGAATGTACTCTATCTGCTCTAACTAATAAAGAAGCAAATGGCCACACATGCCTACTGAGTACATGAAATGTTTGAAAAATAGAGGAACTGAACTTTTAATATTATTTAATTTAGATTAAAATTTAAATTGTCCCCAGTGGCTAGTAGCTATCATCTTGGACAACATAGTTCTAAATCTTTACTATTGAAAATGTGGTACCTACACCAATAACATCACTTGAGAACATTTGGGTATTCAAATCTTGGAAGTCCATTCTAGACCTAATGAATCTGTATTTATGGTTTAATAAGACACTCAGACAATTAATGTGTTCTGTAAAGTTTGAGAAGCACTGCTCTAGACAACTATTCATCCTTCAAAATTCAAGTGAAGTCGTTCCTTTAGGCACCCAGGATGAATTTATCGGGAGTAGGTACAGCACTTAGGGGCCCACAATACTTTTAGGAGCCCATGAAAATGTTTTAATTTCTTTTGAAATCAGAAAAAAAAATGTGAAATGCTAATTCAAAGAAAGTGTTTTAATATATAATAATATATTCATCTTTATACATTCATAAGTTATCATTAGATATAATATATAATAGATAATATTCATTATGTAGTATATAATATGTAAATGGATGAAGGGGCAAATGAAAGTCATATGTGGCCTTATTATTAATAGTAGCATCTTTGTGTCACTAGTATGACTCAGCATTATCTCTTCTTGCCCTCTCACAGCTGGCTGTTCATTCTCATCACACTGTGCTACAAATATGTGTTCATTTGCCCCTTAAAGATAAAAATGGTGCCTTACCTATATCTACAGCACTCAGCCTGTGTCCTGTCACACTCCTTGTGCTCAATAAATGTATGAAGGATGGAAGGAAGGAAAGGCAGCGAGGTAAGAATAGATTCTGATAGATTCAGTAGTTTAAGTAGGTGGAGTAAATTCTTGCACCCACATACCTTCAACTGATTTTGTTAAGATGAGAAATGAAATCCGACCCTTAAGGTCATTATAAACCAGACTTTCAGTAGGAGGTACACAGAAGTAAATCCTTTACCTGCCAGGAAACCATGAATAATGTGTACTATGGTGAAAAGAAAGAGCGTTGCTCTTAGGGTTAGGACATTTGAGTTTTATTCTTTGTTGTGTCACTAACTGTTTCTACATTGGACAAGCCATTTCACTTTAATATCTCAATTTTCCAGCGGTATAATAAGATAATAAAGAGCCTTTACTGAATTCTTTCCATGTCTGTGAGTCTTCTGGCAACTTGCAGTGAATTAATTCATTTAATCTTCATAAAAAATTTATTATTATAATACCATTTTACAGATGAGGAAGCCAAAAGAATGACCAGTTTAACTATCTTGCCTCAAATCACATAGTTCTCAAATGCAGGGTGTCTGACTCCAGGTCTGAGTGGGACCATTATTCTATATAGTCTGAGATAAATGACTGCATCTTATACAGTGTTATGGGCTGAGTTGTGTGTCCCTAATATTTGTATATTGAAATCTTAATCCCTAGTACCTCAGAATGTGACAGTGTTTGGAGATAAGATCTTTAAAAAGGTAAAGTTAAAATGTGGTCGTTAATGTGGGCCCTGATCCAGTACAACTGGTGAATTTATAAGAAGAGGAAATTAGGACACAGACACACACAGAGGGAAGACCATGTGAAAACACAGGAAAAGGACAGCCAGCCTACAAGCCAAGGGAAGAGAGAGGCCTCACAAGAAATTAACCCTGCAGATACTTTGATATTGGACTTCCAGCCTCTACAACTGTAAGAAAATTGCTTTCTGTTGTTTAAGCCATGCAGTCTGCGGTACTTTGTTATGGCAACCCTAGCAAGCTATTAATATCTTCTAAAGTAATGAAGTTTTATTCTTGGTGGGTGGTGGCCTTGTTCAGAATTTCTGCAAAGAACCTGAAATCCACAAAAGGCATGCCTGCCTGAAGAGGCAAACTATAGTTCTAAGGCATTTCTCCTAACTCAAAGACTCAAAAAAGCAGATTTCACTGTGTTCATTTAGTTGGCTTCCCCCGATTTTGAAAATTATCCACTTCCTCTCTTCTCCCACAGTTTCTGTTACTGTACGTGGCATTCAGTGGTTTTGTAGCAGAACCATCAAACATTTCAGATCCGTCCTAAAGTAGTCACAACTGGGATTGATTTAGAAGTTAAAATATAAAAATGTAAGTGATTCATAGTGACACAAGGTTTTGAGCTATACAATAAGTAATTGAATTAGGTAGCAAGGGCAGATTTCAGAAGAAAGTTTTTCCTAAGAAACTGCTTGAATTTGACAGAAAACACCAATACTTAGGCTGGTACTAAAAAGGCTAGTAGTTCACTCCAAGCTAAAAACTGCTCTCTGCTGTTAACTACATTTATTGGTGGAATAAGAGAATGGGGACAGGCACATTTATCTATGTGGGAGCAAGTGTGTCTGTATGTAAGGAAATCTAAAGTATATGCAGTTTGGCATAAAAGAAAATAACCAACACTGGGTCCTCAAAAAAAAAAAAAAAATTATTCTACACTGTATGTCTCACTCCAAGATAAAAAGAAACACAGTCTCTTAAGGGAGGTTTTGTATTTCCTTGTCTGCTCTCTGCTGTTAATTACAGTGTGAGTGGAAGAAAAGGATGGTCACATTTATCTATGTGGGAGCAAATATATCTATATATAAGGAAATTTAAAGTATATGCAATTGGTATAAAAGAAAATAATCAACACTGAGTCCTCAAAAAAATTATTCCATACTGTATGCCTCAGGTAAGTTTCTGAATTCAATATAAATGCTTCAATATCTATGGCTATATTTTAAGTAGCTTGTATTTAAGCGATAGAAAGAATAATTGAGAACGCCAATTAAGAATTATTTTATCTTTTCCATTTGTCACATTTTTAAAAAGAACCATTCATTTTTATTTAAAATTCAGGACAAATTTCACAGTTATACTTTGAGTCATCTATTAGTGCAATATGGGAAGGTCTGAAATTTTAACTTTAAAAAATGTTTTGACATTTGTATTCATTTTACTGTTTGATTTATTACTTTAATACCATCAGAAAGTAGGGGAAATCTCAGGATTTTAAATGACTGAAAAGGGAAGTCACACAAATGATCTGTTTCCAGGAGCTGTGGAAATGCTCCTCCTTAAAGGTACATTGTTAATTATGGGTGTTGGTGGTGGTAGGGGCAGAAGTGGGTAGGTGAGGGGTGGAGATGGTGGGAGTGTATGAAAGTAGAATGGAGAAGGGTGTTTCTAAGGTTAATCTGTAGCTTTGTGTTACCTTGAACTGTAACTTGTCTCCTTTCATTCTTTTGTTTACTTCCTTCTCTGCTATATTACTCCACCGAAGAGGAGATCCTCCTTCAGGCGTGAAGCTCTATTCCCTTGAGCAGTTGGGAGTACTACAGAAGTTGCCCTGTTTGGGTAATGTCTTGGTTGCAAACAACTGCTTCTTCTGAGGTCATGCCTCACCAAGGGAGAACTTGCAAACAAATACTGATGAACACACAGGTATAATCTTCCCCTAACTACAAATCTGAAGAGTTATTCTAGCTCTCTGGTGGGATGATGACTCAGCTAGGAACTGCATTACTGCTCAACTTTGCCCTCTGTCCAATCATGCTTGCTCTCCTTTCCTTCCACAGATGTGAATCCCAGGAGAATTTCCTACTAAATGTCCTGCATGCTAATCTCCGTCTCAGAATTGCTTCCTGGTGAACTCCATTTGCAATACCCCTGAAATGTTTGACTAAATGGATCACTAAATAATTTTAATGAATATTCTGAAAATTTTTGACCTGGCCTTATACAAAATGAGGTGCTATCTTAGGAGTTCTTGTACTCAAATACTTTACAATCTACTGAGAAAGAAATGATTGAAAACATAAAGGGACTAAGACATATGAGAAGAGTAAAAGTCATACATTTGCATAGAGCTATGTCAATTATAATGCATTTTAGCACTCAAATTTCTTTATAATCCAATGAGAGAGATGAAGTTAATAAAGACACAAAAGAAAAACTAAAATATGTCACAAGGAGTAATTATAATACCTTTTACCAAGAATCATGCAGTTTATAATGAACTTTCAGAGGCATTATCTCATTTGATCTTTAAACCATTGCTAGAGGTGAGGTTATTAGTACAAATTTATGAGTGAAAAAGTGAACTCAGTGAGTTTAAGAGGTCTGGCACACAGCTGGCAAACAACAGAGCCTAATAAATTTGGCATGGGGAAGACATGAGAACAGCATAGTCCCAACTGATTTTGACATTTGTCCATCCTGTTGGGATCTGAATTGATGAGGCCATGAATGTCACTTGCTTCTGACTCCATAATCAGCCTTTGTCCCATTTTCCTTTGACAATAGTTTATAAGAAGAGAAAAAAGGTCCTTAGCCAGTCTTGTCCATCCTCAAGGTCTAATAATATTTTTATTACTTTGTCAAGATTCTTGTCTAGGTTTTGTTTTGTTTTCATTTTTACCCCTGCTTATTCCTTCCTTAACAATCTCTTCTCTTTTGCTCATAGTTTTAAGCCTTCATTGTCCAATAAAACTTTCTTCAATGACGGAAATGTTTTACATCTCTGTGGATCCACACAGCAGCCACAAGCCGCTGTGGCTATTAAGCACTTGAAGTGTGATGAGTACAACTGAGGAACTGGCCTTTTCGTTTCATTGATTTAAATTTGAATAGCCCTGCACAGTTGGTGGCCATGGAATTAGACAGTGTAGTCTAAGCTTTCTCTGGTCACAGAGCCCAGTTGCCTCTTAAGGTTCCCAATTTCCTTCTCCCACCGTGGTGTCTCCCCTATGAAGAGGCTGCAATTCCATCCTTTCTCTCTTTATCCCACTCTTTCCTGTCCAGCCCTAGTGCCAGGATATCAGTTCCTACTGGACATTTCTGAAGGTGGGGGCTGCTCTGAAGATGAATACATCACAGCGTTGCCAGGCACGTGTTGCTAGGACAGGGACTATGGCCAAAGAGACAACCTGGTCTCCAGATGACACTTTATTTTCAAATATTGTAGAAATACTCTGAAATTCACCTGGATTTGTTTCTTATAGTACAAACAAAACCAACCAACCAACAAACAAAAAACTTTAATCCTTCCCTGGTTTGTATAGAATTTATACATGACTGGTTAGTTCACCAATCTTTAGTCCCACACTGTAATTACTTGGATGGAAGTCCAAGTAAATGGCTTGACATATCTGAATCATACTTTGCCTTTTCTGCTATGTAATGCCCCTTCTCATTTGTCCCTGTCTAAGCTCAAAATGTCCCTTTTGCCTAGGATTTCTCAGTCAGAATTAATGACTCATTTCTGTGTGTCTTCATAGCTCTCTATTGCTCGCTCATTACAGCCTGAAATAGGTTTTAAGGATTTGTGTATCACCGTCTACTCTACTAAATTGTAGATTCTGGAAGCACAGGATCATGCCACCTGCATCTCTGTATCCCCTACTGCCGAACGAAGTGCTGGCACATAGTAGCACCTCACTGTCTCCTCATGGAATTGTCACATCCATTTGGGCTCTGCAAGTCCCACCCTTTCTTCACTAGTCTGTCTACTTCCTTCTCCCGAGGCCCAGTTTTAGAAAATGGTGTTTTGAGGTAAGAATTCCTTTCATACACTGCCGTGGTTGCCCTCCAACCAGTACCAACATAGATTCCTGTTAAATAAACATGGTCCTAGAAGATGGATATCAATGTATTTCTCATGTGTATGTGTCATTGTTGTATTTTATTTATTTCTCCTATGTTTGTTACAGATTTCTTTTTAGTTGTCATAAATAACACAACTGAAGCAATATTATCTATGAAACGTCTCCATCAGTCAGAAGTCATTTTTGTATAGTTCAACGTACTCTTTACAATCTTTGTGTACTTGATTTTGCCTCCACCTCTGCTATTTTTTATCGCTACTCTTATTTATGCCAATGAATCCTATGATGGGACTGCCCCAGTTGTAAATTCTTGGTACTTATTATCTCCTGCATATGCCAGATGCACCTGAATTTACAAAAGCTCAATATGCATTTGACAAGTATTTAAATACTAAACCAAAATGTGCTTCAACACCTACACATGTGAACCGCTGCAGTAAATAAGTATCTGATGATGAAAAGCATTTATCCTATTTGATAATTTCAATTAAACCATTTCAGATGTTAAATTTAAAACATCCATTTCCTGATTCTAGCTGCCTTTCCTCGGTAGTTTGAACATGACTCTCAGATCCCTTCGGCTCATGACATGATGCTACGTTGAATATTTTTCTAACTGCAAATTTGATTTTCAGTCACATTCATGCTTATCTCACTGTGTGTTATTATTATACTTGTCAACAGAGAATCTCTGCAATTGCTCCTTCAGAATGTGGATACATTTGGTGATCTGCAGCAGTTATATTTTAAAGTATTTTAACAACTAATGTGGCACCAGCCAATTAGAATGGACACCTTGGGCTGGGTTCCAGAAGCCCTCCTGCTGGGCCAGGCTTTCACCCTTTAGCTGTAGAAGAGTTCTTATAAGTATCCAAGGTGAGGTCCCAAGGTAGCCAAGACTTGGTGGGAGGTGATGCTCTGGGCAGAACAGCAGCTATTTACCAACTAGTGTGGAGTAGTTCAAAATGAGTGCATACCTGGTGAAGATCAGCCTGGAGTATAGGCTTATTCAGGAGACATCAGAAAAGAAAATAGTTGTCCAGGCTGGGTGCGGTGGCTCATGCCTGTAATCCTAGCACTCTGAGAGGCCGAGATGGGAGGATCGCTTGAGGTCAGGAGTTCGAGACCAGCCTGAGCAAGAGTGAGACCTTGTCTCTACTAAAAACAGAAAGAAATTAGCCAGACAACTAAAAATATATAGAAAAAATTAGCCGGGCATGGTGGCACATTCCTATAGTCCCAGCTACTTGGGAGGGTGAGGCAGAAGGATTGCTTGAGCCCAGGAGTTTGAGGTTGCTGTGAGCTAGGCTGACGCCATGGCACTGTAGCCCAGACAACAGAGTGAGACTCTGTCTCAAAAACAACAACAACAAAAAAATAGTTGTCCAGGCATTTAGAATGTGTGTCAAAAGGGCTAGTTTCAGGCTAATGTTTGTCTGCCTCTAAATTCTTCTTTGGTTTCCACAATTGCATTTGTAATTAAACAATTACAAAGAGGACATGTTCTGCTTGGGGCAGAATTCACCCTCTTGTTCTGAGAGACAGTTAATTCATCGTGCGGAAGGTAAGAGGCTAGAACACACAGGCTTCAAAACTCAGGTCAGGAGTTGGGAGGCTGTTCCTAACTGACCCTTCTTCCTGGGTCTGAATGATAAAGAGAAATGGGCTCAACATAACAAATGGGGGAGTGGAGGGAAGAACATTCCAGAAAGAGAGAGCATTATGTGCAAAGACACAGAAGTGAGAAGCATCATGACAAGTTCAGACAACCCTCACGTAGGTTATTAATAGTATTGTCAGAGAGGTGGGGAGAGGAATGGTCACAGGTAGGGTGGGTGAGAGATGAGGCTTGAAAGGTGTATGGGGGCTGGGTATAAAAAAGGTTATTTATAAGGAAAAAATTTTCCTTTATTCCAGGACAATAGTGATGAAAGAATTTGGAACTAAGAGGAAAATCTTTACTTAGTACAGAGGACAACGGCAGATCACTGTGGGCCTTGAAGTGGGGCTCGAAGGAGAGAAGCCTTCTAGGTGGAGAGGGACAGGGATTGCCTCTTTCCATTTGTAAAAACAGACCTTTTCACAACTTTTATTGCAGGTTCACTACAGAAGCTTTTATAACCGCTGAGTGGCCTTGGGGAAGTACTGGAGTGAAACTCCATGGTAGAGTCAAATCCTATTTATTGACTTATTTATTTTGAGTGTTTAGGTGAGAGGCCAAGGTGCTGGAGGCAATGACACAGTACTACAAAGATCTACTTGATCACTTCCATCTGAGTCATAACCCAGGCCACTAATGACATGAAAATTCTCTCCCAGAATGATTTTGTCCTTTCAGCAAGACTCAATTAGAAGCAGCCAGTCTATCTGCCAGTGATCAGAAGCCATTTGCAACTGAGCTTTGTGTGGGACTGCAAGTATATGATACAGAGGCCTGCCTCATGATCAGATTAACAAGGCATCTGTCTTCTCCTCTCTAGCTTCCAGCATCAGCACTCTAAGGATAACTTGGAGATGTTGAGTCTTACAAAGGCAAGAAACATCTCCTGAGAAGGTTAAGTGTGAACCAGTTAGCTTCCCAGTGCAAACTTACCAGAAATACTACTTTTTTCCCTAAATACTAGTAGGTTTGAAGTGCTGTTTAAAAAACAACAACAATGACAACAACAAAATAAATAAGAAATTAGATTAATATCTCACTTATAACTTTGCAAACTTCCTAACTGTAATACTTACTTGCTTCAATAGAATGAAGCAAAGTAAGAGTTAAACTCTTTATATTTGCAGTGCCTAACTAAATTTAGATGACCTTTCAGTAAAAATCGTATTGGTCACAAAATGTGTCAAGTACCAGTCCACAGCTCAGGCATATGAGATATTTTATTTTACTTAACAAATCCTTGCGTATCACTTGTCTTCTTCCAGACACCTTTCTAAAAGCTAATCTAATCTTTGTCTAATCTTCCTCACTTTCCAACTTAACAGATAAGAAAAGTGAAATGAAAGAAAGAGCAGTTTTTGCCAGGGGAATCAGCCAATTCTGGTGGATTTGGGTCAGTATTCTGAGTACTGAGTTTTTACCAAGCATAAAGGCAGGCAGTCCAGTCCACAAAGGTGTTGCTGAGGTATCTGTTTGTCTGTCTTGTCTTCAGTGGTCTTTCTGTACAATTCATGTCTGAGCAGCACCTTGACCTTTTCTATCTAGTCCCTTTAGGTTCATATCTCTGGCAACTTCCTTGACCACATCTAGGAGGATCAAGACACATACCATCTTTTTCATGCCAGACTGTCTAAAGCTTTACCTGCCCAATCAATTATTGAGTTGTTGTCCCCTAGTATGTTGTTTCTTCCTAGTATGTTGTTATCTCCAAACTGAGAATTCATTCATTCATTCAACAAATCTTTTTTATGCAACTTCTTTGTGCAGACACTATCCTAGGGACTAGGAAAACAGCCATTAGATATGTTTATAGCAAACTTTCATTCTAGTTGGAGCAATAAACAATTAATAAGATAATGATAAGGCCATCGGGGCTTGTCACTATATACACTTTCATCACTTAGTTTGGGTTTTCTCCAAAAGCAGAGCCTGAGCCAAGAACTTCTGTGCTGGAGATATCCCCAGAAGCTGGAGTGAGGGGATGGGAAGAAAAGGACAGGAAGGAGGAAAAGCTGGCAAGCGCTTGTAATCAAGTTGATTGCCACAGTGAACACCTGGGGCTCAATTTTGCATGTGTCCTTTGAGAAGGTTATAGGGTGTCTTTCAGATTATCCACTTAAGGTTTGAAAGAGAAAAGCAAGTATACAGCAGCTCCTCCCTGCCGCCTTATTTGAGGCCTTCCTGTAGGTCAGCTCCTCTTCCAGGCTGCACACCTCTGTCTACTCACCAGGACACAGCAAGACGCTGCCATTGCATTGTGAGCTGAGAGTCGTATGCAGCACTGGTGAAGGCTTGGCTGACAGCACAGGTGAGGTCAAGGTGACAGGCAAGGTGAGTAAAGAGGTCCCCCCAACACTGCTCATACCCATCTATGCCTACATGAAATCATATCCATCTGTGAGTTGTCAAGGTGGTTGCCTGCTCCAATCTCTACAAATACTTAACATGCAAGGATTAGTGGGAAAAAGTCCCAGTTTCCACAGCTGTAAATGGCCCCAAGGCCATTCACAGTCCCAGGGAGATACTCAGCTATCCCCTTCCTCATATACTCATTCTAAATTCCCTCACTTCCCTTGTTCTCAATTGTTTGCCTGGTGGAGTGAGCCAGATCTCCATTCCTCAAATTTGAGTCTTTACATTCCTTGTCATTGTTTGGCTATGTTTGCTAACATCATTTGCTCATTGCTATCACCAGGCATGGGGGAAAAAAGAGAAATGCCTCAGTGAAGAGTTTCGGATATGCTTCTCTCGGGTTCCACTTTGCAGCAGCATCCCTAGAGCTTCACGATACTGCTTCCAAGAGTAACTCTCTTGTTGTTATTTTGTTTTCGGTAGTGGCTCTCCCAGCAGAAGTTGCTTGAAATGACCAAGTGAGAGTGGCCATTTCAGGTTCAATGGAAATCTTACTGCATCTTCCGATGGAAGCATTCCTTCCCTGGGATTTATAGTGACTAATTGAGAAGATCCTAAGGTTTGGGGACAGGAAGTACTATTAATAATTCTCTCAGTGAATCACTGAGAGCAATGGTGAGATACACAACATTTGTGTTTAATTCCTGGATTGATGCAGCCTAGCTTTAAGGCCAGGGTGCTGGATATTGGCCATTGGCCCAGTGCTATGGAGGCATCTGGAAGACAGAATCACTGCAGGCTATTCCCTCAAGTTGGCACCTTAGTCATTATTTTATTACAGGTTTGCTCCTTCTTATGATGTAGTATACAGCAGGACTAGTGGCTCCTGTGATCATGTGTCCAATACCTACCTTCTTTGCACAAAACAGGTCCCTTCCTTTAAGGCGATACTGTGTATCGCGACTGTAGACAGTGAGTTAGTTATTCTGCCCACTTGATTGTTTCGTGGTTCCTCTGCAGTGGGTGATCTATGGTGAATACTCACATGAGACACAATAGTCCACACATCCTATGGCCTCACTAATAGAGCCACACAGAACCATTTACTCTGTATGGCTAGAGTCAGAGGTGAGGCTGAAAGGGATGTAAGGAGGCTTCAAGAGGCATCTGGCACAATGCCGTATTGAATTGCATGCTCATTTGGCTACATTAATCCCTAGATGATATGCCCTTTTAGGGGAGAGCCTACATCACATTAATCTTTGTGTAGCCAGCACTTAGCACAGCATTGGAATTTAGTGAACGCTTATGTCATTTTATTTTTTAATGTAAAACATACATGCAAATGTACTTAGAGATCTTTTTGGCCTGCCTCTCTCATGAATGAGGAAAGAAATGAAGACTAATGAAGAGAAGGGACTTGTCTGGTTCCTTTGTCCACTTGGTGGAAAAGGGCAAGACTAGCAGGTCAATCTGACCCCAAGGCCACAAATCATCATACCATGATGGTTCCTAGCTTTAAATCTTCTTGGTGGAGACTGGGCACAATTTTTAACAACCCAAGACTGTCAAAGAGATATTTGCCTCTGAGCATAAAGTCAAGTTATAAAATTATAAAAGATTATCAAATTAATCTGTTCTGATCCATAAATAACATATTATATATTCTTTCATTATAAGATGTAAGCCTGAAGTCCAGGCCACTGCACAACATTTCCCTGCTGACCAAGTGAGTCTGGAAAATGATCACTTCTCCATGCGTTCCTGCTAACTTTACTCTATCCTCTTTTGTTATCCCTTGAAAGGATTTATATTTAAACCAAGTGGGGGTTGGAATCACTAAAGTTGCACATGGAAAGAAAATAAGAGCCGAGTTGAGGGAGTGTTTCAGAGGCACGCGTACATTGATGATTAAAAACAAAATCTCATTCTGCAAAGCAGTCTTGCAGTTTTTAGTCAAATTAAATATTCTTGTAAGTCATGACCCATAACTCTTACTCTCAAGTACGTAGCTCAGATAGTTTCATATAGATCCCTACAGGGAATGTGTGAAGATGTTATCTCAGCATCCACCATTAGTGTGGTAGCAGAACTTAGAGGAAATTCAATGTCTTGCACCAGAGGAAGGAATAAATATATTGGTTTGAATCCCAGTACAACTGCTCTAAGAAAGTCCAAAATAATAGTGGCTTAAGCAAGACAGAAATGTATGTATATCTGCATGTAATAGACATCTGCATCTCTGTGGTCCAAGGCTAACACAGCAGCTCCACGGCATCTGTGGCTAACATTCCTTCTATTTTGATTCTGTGCCTTCCCAACACGTACTTCTGCCTTGTGGTCTAAAACGATTGTAAAGGCTGAAGCTAATGGAAAGAGAGGAAAGAAAAAGTGGAGAGTATACCACTTATCTTTAAGAGCACGACTGGGAAATCTGATATGTTTCTAACACTCCTGTTTCATTATTCAGAATACAAGCCACGTGGTCATGCCAAGCTTCAAGAGGTCCTGGGAAACGTAGTTTCTAGCTAAGCAGCCATGTTCCCACCTGTCCATTCTACTAAAGGAAGAAAGAGGGAATGTCTGTTGGAAAAAAAAGTAACTGTCTCTGACATTGTGAATAACATTATAATAAATATATATTTTGAGTAAAATGTGGCAACAGTGAGGATCAATATATTCTAGCAACATGGATAGTTCTTATAAACATGGTACTGACTGAAAAAAAGTAAAAATAAAGGAGAGTATGAGAATGGGCTAGGAGATAATATGTTAATAAATAAGCATAAATATTTAAATTATTCCTACAAACAAGTATAGGCCCTTGAGAGGACAAACAATAATACTGCGTTAAGAAATGAAGGTTTTTGTCAGCCGGATCCATTCACTAAGTCCAGCTTTAGCCATGCAATCTATTGTAAGTTATGTACATGTTCTAAGGCCTGTTTTTTCTAATCTGAAAATATAATTACACTCATCTTACAGGGGTAAGATGAACTTGTATACTTAAAGCATTTATTACAGTCCTTGATACATAGTGAATTCTCAGTAGAGATTATCTGTTACTATTATGCCTCTATTATTGTTATTATCAGAGAAATTACATGAATATGTGAGATTGGGACTTTATGTAAAGTTGACTCGTAGTAAATATTGGTTGGATGCGTGATTATAGAACAAAGAGTATATTGAGCACAATTGTTAGAGAGCAATGAGCTAGGAAATATATAAGGTATATTTAGTTATATACCAAATATTTATAAGTACTGCTTATGTGTCAGGTGACTGGGATGCAAAGGTACATAAAAACTATTTAATAGGACAGACCCTGCCCAGTACAGGAGAAAGGCAACTAATGAAAGTCATATAAAAACATGTAAACATTCCAATTGCTATGAATACAGTGAGTGAGAGAGATACCCTTCTATGTGTATCTATTATATATACACGGAGATTTGATCTGCATGGCAAAGAAAAAGCCTCTCCAAGGAAGTGATGATTGAATTGACAAATGGGTAGAAAGTGCTAGAAAACATCAGAGGAAAGAGAATTCCAGGCAGAAGTAACAGCACAGGGAAAGGCCCTGTGGCAGCCAAGGCATGGAAAATATAGTGGACTAAAAGAAAACGAGTGGGGATAGAGCAGAAAGAATGACAGCGCAAGCAATAAGAGTTGACATGAGAGAACAGGTAGAGAGGACACCATATAGAGGACATAGGCTATTGATTGAAAGGGATTTCGTCTTTACCTTATAGGAAGGGACCCTATTAGTTTCCTATTGCTGCTGTGAAAAATCACTACAAACTTTGTGATTTAAAACAGCAAAGGCCCTATAGCTCAGGGGTTAGAGCAATGGTCTTGTAAAACAGCACAAATTTATTTTCTTATATATAGTTCTGGTGTTCAGAAGTCTAGTATCAGTTTCACTGGGCTAAAATTAAAGTGTCAGTAAGGCTGGTTCTTCTCCAGGCTCTGAGAGAAGAATCTATTTCCTTGCTTTTTTCAGCTTCTGGTGTCCACCTATATTTATGGCTTGTGCTCTTTCCCCCATCTTTAAAGTGCATCAAACAAGGAAAATGGCATGTTCATATTTGTATTTTTTTTTTATTTCAACAGATTCAAGAGGTACACATGCAGTTTTATTATATGGATATATTATACAGTGGTGATGTCTGGGCTTTTAGTGTATCCATCACCTGAATAGTGCATATTGTAACTTTTCATCCCTTACCACCTCCCACCTTTGGAGTCTCCAGTGTCTTATTCCAATCTATGTGACCATGTGTATCCCTAGCTTAGTTCCCACTTATGAGTGAGAACACATGGTGTTTGGTTTTCCATTCCTGAATTACTTCACTTAGAATAATGATCTCCAGTTCCATACAAGTTGCTGCAAAAAGCATTATTTTGTTCTTCTTTATGGCTGAGTAGTACGCCATGGTGTATATATACCACATTTTCTTTATCCACTCATTGGTTGATGGACACTTAGGTTGATTCCTTATCTTTGATACTGTGAATTGTGCTGCAATAAACATATAAGTGCAAATATCTTCTTTATAAAATGACTTATTTTCCTTTGGGTAGATATCCAGGAGTGAGATTGCTGGATCAAATGGTAGATATACTTTTAGTTCTTTGAGAAATATCCATACTGTTTTTCATAGGGGTTGTACTAATTTACATCTCCACCTATAGTGTATAAGTGTTCCCTTTTCACCACATCTACACCAACAACTATTGTTTCTTTATTTGGCCATTTTTAATAATGGCCATTCTGACTAGAGTAAGATGGTATCTTATTGTGGTTTTCATTTGCACTGCTCTGATAATTAGTGATGCTGAACATTTCTTCATATGTTTTCTGGCCATTTGTATATCTTATTTTGAAAAATGTCTGTACATGTCATTCGTCCACTTTTTAATGGTGCTGTTTTTTACTTGCTGAGTTGTTTGAGTTCCTTGTAGATTCTGAATATTAACCCTTTGTTGGATTCATATTTCCTCCTTTTCTGTAGGTTGTCTATTTGCTCTTTTGGTTATTTCTTTTGCTGTGCAGAAGCCTTTTAGTTTAATTAAGCCCAATTTGATTATTTTCATTTTTGTTGCATTTGCCTTTGGAGTCTTAGTCATAAATTCTTTGCCTAGGCCAATATCTAAAAGAGCTTTTCCTAGGTTTTCTTCTAGAATTTTTAGGGTTTTAAGTCTAACTAAAGTCTTTTCTTTAATTCATCTTGAACTAATATTAGTATATGGTGATATACAGATATAAGGATCCAGCTTGATTCTTCTGCGTATAGGTATCCAATTTTCCCAGCACCATTCATTGAATAGTGAGTCCTTTTCCCAGTGTATTTTTTCTGCTTTGTTGAAGATCAGTTAGTTATAGATATATGGATTTATTTTGGGATTCTTTATTCTGTTCCACTGATCTATGTGTCTATTTTTATACCAGTACCTGACTATTTTGGTTCCAGTAGTCTTGTAACATAATTTGATGTCAGGAAATGTCATGCTTTCAGATTTGTTCTTTTTGTGTAGGATTACTTTGGCTATTTGGACTCTTTTTTTGGTTCCATATGTATTTGGGGATATTTTTTCTACATCTGTGAAAAATGACATTGATATTTTGGTAGGAATTGCATTGAATCTGTAGATTTCTTTGGGCAGTATGATCATTTTAACAGTG
The DNA here is from genome assembly GCA_963574435.1 of Cheirogaleus major. Classification (NCBI taxonomy): domain Eukaryota; kingdom Metazoa; phylum Chordata; class Mammalia; order Primates; family Cheirogaleidae; genus Cheirogaleus; species Cheirogaleus major. The sequence continues at coordinate 23,432 of CAUYPO010027122.1, forward strand.
TTGATTCTTCCAGTCCATCAGCATAGGATGTTTTCCATTTGTTTGTGTTATTTGTGATTTCTTTCATCAGCATTTTGTAGTTTTCTTTGTTGAGATCTTTCACCTCCTTTCTTAAACACATTCCTATGTATTTTGGGGTTTTTTTGCAGCTATTTCAAATGGGATTGAGTTCTTAATTTGGTTCTCAGCTTGGTTGTTATCGGTATATAGATACGTCATGGATTGAACTATCTTAATTTTGTAAACTGAGACTTTACTGAATTCATTTATCTAATCTTGGAGTCTTTTAGAGGAGTCATTAGTATTTTCTAGGTACAAGATAATAATAATATTATCAACAAACGGAGATATTTAACTTCTTCTTCTTTTCCATTTTGGGTGCCCTTTATTTCTTTCTCTTTCCTGATTGCTCTGGCTAAAACTTCCAGAACTATGTGGAAGTGGTGACAGTAGGTATCCTTGTTATGTTCCAGTTCTTAGGGGGAATGCTTTTAATTTTTCCCAATTAAATATGAAGTTCACTCTGGGTTTGTTATATGTGGCTTTTATTATTTTAAAGAAACTAGAAAAAAAAACATTCAGGATACAAATGAATAATTTTCTAAAGAGATATATAATTTAATAAGAACCAAACAATTTTTGGAAATGAAAGATTTATTTAAGGAATTATAAAATACACTGGAAAGTTTTAACAATAGATTAGACCAAGCAGAGGAAAACATTTCAGAACTTGAAAACAATTCTTTCAAACTAATCAAGCCAGACAAAAATTTAAATAAAAAGAATTTAAAAAATGAACAAAGCCTTCAAGAAAGTGGGATTATGCAGAGCATCCAAACCTGTGAATCATGTATTCCTGGAGAAGAAGAAAAAGCAAAAAAGTTGGAAAACCTACTGAGGGAATAATTGAGGAAACCTTCCCTAGTCTTGCTAGAGATTTAAACAACCAGATATAAGAAACTTAACAAACCCCTGGGAGACTGATTTCAAGATGGACCTCACTATGGCATATAGTCATCACACTATCTCAAGTTAAAACGAAGGAAAGAATCCTAAGGTCAGCAAAACAAAACAACTAGGTAGCAATCAACATTATGTCAGGAACAGAACCTCACATATCAGTATTAATTTTGAACATAAATGGACTAAATGCACCACTTAAAACAAGTAGATTGGCAGAATGGGTAAAAAAAACAGAATCCAGATATCTGTTGCCTTTAAGAGACTCACTTAATTGGTAAAGATTGTTACAGACTCAAGATAAAAGAGGTAGAAAAAATATTCCACACAAATGGAAACCAAAAGCGAACAGGAGTAGCTGTAGTTATATAAGATAAAATGGACTTTTAATCAATAACAGTAAAAAAAAGACAAATGCAAATCAAAACCACAATGAGATACCACCAAACCCCAGTGAGAATGGCCTATATCAAGAAATCCCAAAACAACAAATGCTGGCGAGGATGTGGAGAGACAGGAACTCTCATACACTGCTGGTGGGACTGCAAATTAGTGCAACCTTTGTGGAAAACAATTTGGAGATACCTC
>CAUYPO010027123.1:0-15287 GCA_963574435.1 Cheirogaleus major
AAAACCTCCTATACCAAAGCAATCTTAAGTAAAAAGAACAAACCGGGAGGCATCAGTCTTCCTGACTTCAAGCTGTACTATAAAGCAATAATAGTTAAATCAGCATATTACTGGCACAAGAACAGAAGCATCGATATTTGAAATAGAACAGAGATACCAGAGATGAAACCATCTTCATACGGTAACATAATTTTGATAAAGCAGACAAAAGTATACAATGGGGAAAAGAATCTCTCTTCAATAAATGGCGCTGGGAAAACTGGATAGCTACATGCAGAAGATTGAATCAGGATGTCTACCTCTCACGTCTCACAAAAATCCACTCAAGATGGATAACAGATTTAAACTTAAGGCATGAAACCTTAAGAATCCTAGAAGAAGATGTTGGGAAAACTCTTTCAGACATTGGCCTAGGCAAAGAATTCTTGAGGAAGACCCCCAAGGCAATCACCACAGCATCAAAAATAAACAAATGGGATCTGATCAAATTAAAAAGCTTGTGCACAACCAAGGAAACTATCATTAGAGCAAATAGACAACTCACGGAATGGGAGAAAATATTTGCTCTCTATACTTCTGATAAAGGTCTAATAACAAGAATCTATCTAGAACTCAAAAGAATTAACAAGAAAAAAATCAAACAATCCCATCAAGAAATGGGCAACGGAAATAAACAGAAACTTCTCCAAAGAGGACAAAATAATGGCCTGCAAACATATAAAAAAATGCTCAACATCTCTAATCATTGGAGAAATGCAAATCAAAACGACAATGAGATACCACCTAACCCCAGTGAGAATGGCCTGTATCAAGAAATCCCAAAACAACAAATGCTGGCGAGGATGTGGAGAGACAGGAACACTCTTGCACTGCTGGTGGGACTGCAAATTAGTGCAACCTTTGTGGAAAAGAATTTGGAGATACCTCAAACAGCTAAAAAGAGAAATACCATTCGATCCAGCAATAGCATTGTTAGGCATCTACCCAAAAGAGCACAAGACATTCTATTATAAAGACATCTGCACCCGAAGGTTTATGGAAGCAGAATTCGCTATTGCAAGGACATGGAAACAACCCAAGTGCCCGTCAATTCATGAGTGGATAACTAAAATGTGGTATATGCTCACAATGGAATATTACTGAATTCTAAGAAACGACAGCGAGATAGCACCGTTTATACTATCCTGGATTAAGTATAAGCCCATTATCCAAAGTGAGGGGACACAAGATCAGGAAAATGGGCTCCACATGTACTTGCCATCAAATTGGTACTGACTGATTAAAACTATCATGCTCAAGTGGTGGTAGTGTTCACCAGGGATTCGGGGGTGGGGTTGACCCACATCTTAGGGATGTCGTGAGCATTGTGGAGGGGAAGGGCATACCTCTAATCCTTCCTAGGGAGAGGCAAAGATATAAAATGCAACCAAAATGTCAAAAAAAAAAAAAAAACATTTATCGGGTGTCGGGCAGGTGGGAGGGGGGAGGAGCAAATGGGTGTGTACTTACAGGGTGAGTGCAATTCACACCACCTGGAGGATGGACCGTGCTAGAAGCTCTGACTTGGCGGGTGTGGGGGCGTGGGGGGGTTGTGGGGGCAATATATGTAACCTAAACAATATTTGTACCCCCACAATATGATGAAATAAAAAATATTTAAAATGAAAAATAAATAAATAAATTTCCTCCCCCCCAAAAAAAAATAAAAACAGGAGCATATATACAGGCCAAGTTAGTCATTTAGTCTATAGCTAATGCTAGGTGTGCATATTTAGTACCTGAAGCATTAACAGCACTCCCACAACCTCAGGGTCCAGTACCTGCACATTGGAACCCAGTTCTAAAGATACTTTAAAGCCTAGTCCAGCTCTATCTCTCTACAGGCCTTTCCAGGTCAGTGCTGGCCAACAGGTATCTACTAGAAGGAATACCCCTCAAGCCTCCACTGTAGGCAAAGAAAATCCCCAGCACTCAAATGGCAGGAGGTGTAGGGATACAACTTCTTTAATGTTTTAGGTTATTCTCCATGAGTTATCTTTAGGAGACTGCAACTAACTGTGGACTCCCTGACTCACCATGCTGGGGTGGGAACTTGTAAGGTCCTGGGGACAGAAAGAAACGCCAAAATGTTCAAAGGCTTTTGTCACAACACAGGAGCCTGGCCCCAGCAGTCTTCAGAGGCATGTTTACCCTGGAGATGTAGATGCTTATTGGACTACAGATGTGAATGGCAAATGCTTGCCTGAAAGGTCAATTTTATCTTCTTCTCTTAACATGAGCTTCCAAAGAATACTGGACCAGATACAAAAGCAGTCTTCTGGAACTAGTTCTCTCCACTCTTGAGAAAGTGCTTGGGATAATGACTTAGGGATTCACACTGCTAATGGCCACCTCCTGGGAACAGGTGCTAGGCCAGAGCTAGGCAAGCTACAGCTGAGGGCTGTTTGTCAGGGTGAGCCGTGGGCAGCAGTGTCTACTTGAGACCCAAAAACTTTCTCACAAGCAGTGCAGATCAATGTTTAGTGAGGCCTAAAGCTTATACAAATTGAGACCCTTTTTTAGGGAGAGAATACCAAATTATAAATATACAATTATTTGTCAGGGTGAGCCCCTGGGCAACACAGTCTTCTCCAATGAGAGCAAATAAATCACCTGAAATTTCTTTAAATTCATGAACCGTCCACCTTTGCCCACAAGTAAACCGAACTCACTCATCACGTTTTGTGGGGGACAGACTCTAAGGTGACCTCCACAAGCCCTGCCTCCTGGTATTCATGCCCTTGTCTAAACTCCTTCCTTTGAGTGTGACTTGCTTCTAACCAACAGGACATTGCAAAGGTGAGAGGATGGCTGTGATTATGTGTACATGATTACATTCCATCTATCTTATTAAGAAACTCTCTCCCTCACTGGCTTTGATGAAGCAAGCAGTCATGTTGGGAAGGTCCATGTGACAATAAACTGAGGATGGCCTCTGGCCAAAAGCCATCAAGAAACCAAGACCCAACACCTTAAAGCTCATAGGCCTAAGTGCTTCTCAACCTTTAGTATGCACAGGAATAATCAGGGGAGCTCATATAAATAAGGGCCCACTCCAAGAAATTCCTATTCAGTAACTCTAGCATGAGGGGAGAGGCTAGACTCTGAATCATTTTTTACAAAATGGTGGTCCTGATGCTATACTTTGCCAAAGAATTGAGACTGACTCATGTTCATTTTCCTGCCTAGAGACCTTCTTATTCATCACCTCTTCCCCTCTCATTGCCACCTCCCTGGTTTATCTCTCATCTTCTCTTACCTGTACTAATGGAATATTCTCCTACTTACCATTTCTCCCTGCTTCAAATCCCTCATCTCTTTAATATATTTTTCATAATGCCCCAAGAATGATCCTCCTAAAACTGAAATGGGAACATGTCATTCCTCTTCCTCAAAAACCTTCAGTGGCAATATAGACAAACATTATTTAACAAGGTCATTCATGTAAAGAATTATAGACTTCTGAAACAGCTACCAAGAGAGGAGTAATTAAACAAAATATATTATACTCATATGATAGAACACTATGCAGTCATTACAATGATGTTTTAAGGATGTTTTAGTCACATCAAAAAATGTTCAAAATAAGATAGGTGAAAAAATGTAACAATTAAGGCTTGTAAGCATGTATTATCCTTACCGAATAGATTAAACACTGAAAAGAAATTCACCAAAAACTCGAGTAGTTTTCCCCCTGGGTTAATTATGGCATCCTCTTTATATGTATCTATACTTTCCAGGTTTCCTACAATGAGCATATAATGAAGAAAAACACAATAAAATAGTCTCTAAATAATGTCCAGGACTCCTCAATGTCAGGTATATTCAGTCAAGACCATCCAAGATCCTTGCTACTTTATTCAGCCTCAACCCTAAATACATCTACCCTCCAGCCACAATGAACAACTTGCTCTTCCTCAGCTACACGCCATGTCTTTGCTCACATGGTTGTTTCTGCCTGGAATGAAGTCACTTTCCTTACCATCTCTACCATTAGACCTCTTACTCAAATTTCAAGGTTCAGTTCAAAAGCCACCTCCCCCAGGTACACTTCTCTGATACCTTCCTGATAAATGTCCCCCTTTTGCTTCCTACGGAAAGTCATTTGCTAGCTTGCTTGCTCATTCATTTATCATTCATTCAATTCCACTTTCGATCACATAGTCATCAGTTTACGAGCCTCTCTTCCCTACCAGAAAGCAAACACTGGGAAAACAGAGGCCAGATCTGAATCAACTCTCAACTCATCACTTAACTCAAAGGCTTAGCTATCTTAGACACTCAATAAAAGGGGTGCTGAAATGAAATATACAGGGCATTTATATCACGTAAATCACTGCATCTTTTGTAAAGTGACTATGGTTTGGATATAATGGGACATCAACTTATAATTAAATTCAGCATTTTGCAGAATAAATAGAGCCATCAAACAAATTTCTTGGCTACAGATATTACTATTCACCATCATGAGGAACATACTTAACATCTAAAGTGAAACAAGGTACACTGCAGTCCAAGCCAACACCTTTGAGCTTTATGGGCCAAAATACCCAGAAAAAGTATCTGGTCCTTATGCCACTATTATATGTCAAATTGAAATAAGGAGTGAAAAGCTAAAGAAACTAAATAAACACCAAAAATCCATCTTAGGAAAATAAGTCCCAGACAGAGGCTTCTGGGAAAATCTAGGAGCAAAATAAACTATTCTAGTAAATGTTATAAGGGCAGGAGTGCCAATATGAGAAGAGAATGGGAAGAAAAGAGCTGTATTTGCTGAGGATCTATACATTACAGCATATATCACATGCCAGATATTATTATTATTGTTTAGTTCTCACAGTAGCTCTGCAATGTAGAAATTGTCATCCCAATTTCACTAATGAACAAACTGATGCTCAGAGAAGCTACATCATTTGCTCAAGGTCAGACAGCTAGTAAATGGTAGAGCAAGGACTCAAACCTAGGTCTTTCTGCATTCTATAAAAAAGACATCTGCACTTGAATGGTTATAGCAGCACAATTCATAATTGCAAAGATGTTGAAACAATCCAAGTGCCCATGAATACATGAGTGGATTAATAAAATGTGGCATATGTATACCATGGAGTTCTACTCAGCTATAAGAAACAATGGCGATATAGCACCTCTTGTATTTTCCTGGATACAGCTGGAACCCATTCTACTAAGTGAAGTATCCCAAGAATGCAAAAACGAGCACCACATGTACTCACCAGCAAATTGGTATTAACTGATCAACACTTATGTGAACATACAGGAATAACATTCATTGGGTGTCTGGCAGATGAGAGGGGGGAGAAGGGGATGGGTGTATACATACATAATGAGTGCAATGCACACCCTCTGGAGGACAGACATGTTTGAAGCTCTGACTCAGGGTGGGGGGACAAGGGCAATATAAGTAACCTTAACATTTATACCCCCATAATATGTTGAAATAAAAATAAATAAACCTAGGTCTTTCTGATCTAGCTCCAGGCTCTCTGTACCAGACCACATCATAATAGGCCCCATCTTCCACCACTATCTTAGTTCTAGTTCCTCCAAGCTGCCACCAGAGAACCCTTTGCTATGTGTCCCCAAAAAGTTCATGTGTTGGAAACTTAATTCCTCTGCCCTCACAAATGGATTCATGTATTAATGAGGACTCTGGACTTTGGATTTTTGAGTTGGTGCTAGAATGAGTTATGACTTTGAGGCTATTGGGACGGGATGAATGTATTTTTATATGTGAGAAGGACATGAGTTTCGGGGGACCAGGGGCAGAATGCAATGGTTTGGATGCCCCCTCCAAAACTCATGCTGAAATTTAATCCTCAGTGCAACAGTGTTGGGATGTGGGGCCTAATGGAGGTACTGAGGTCATGAAAGCCTAACAGATGCCAGACACCAGGTACCATGCCCTTGGACTTTCCAGCCCCCAGAACCATAAGCTAAATAAACTTATTTTCTTCCTAAAGTATTCAGTCTGTGGTATTCTGTTATAGAACACAAAATGGACTAAGGCACCCTTCCTAAAACCCATTCTGAACATTTTGCTTCCCCATTAAACTCTCTATCAATTCCCCATTATCTAAGAGATAACATCCAAGTTCCTTATCATACTGCATGAGATCCTTCATGATCCATCCCAGCCTCTTACTCTCACACATACTTCCCAAACTCATCACCCTCTTTCATGCTTCTGTAACTTTGCAAATGATATGCCCTCTGCATTTCAATTTGGCAAACTCCTATTCACTCACCAAGAGTCAAGTCAAATATCATCCCTCAGAGAAGCCTCTTTTGAGTTATTGTCTTGTATAAATTAACATCTCTTTCCTTTTGTATTTGTCTAATATATTTTGCATAAGTCACCTGAAGCACCTATCAAATTATACTATCTCCTTTACTGGACTGTGAGCTCTTCAAGGGTAAAGTAATCTCTATGCCCTGTACTTGGCATAGTAGCTGACATACAGGAATATTCAATAAATGTTTAAGAGGAATGGTAGGTTTAATCTAAACATCAAAACAAAATATATTCTAATTACAGAGATAAAGATAATTAACAGTCTAGTAATCAGAAATTACATGCACACATGTACACACACATGCATGCACACACCCCCCAAACCAATATGTCAACATTACATTAATTATAGAAAAATAAAGGCTCAGTCAATGTCAATCATCTCAGCTCACCCTGGATAACTTTCTATTACCAATATCGGAGATATGAATGTTGGCAACATCTGAAAATGAGGACATCTCACTCAGGGATGCAGTAATAACAGTGCGCCAGATGAGTTACATCCAACAATGCCAATATATTAAATACATGGCCAAGTGTCAAAACCTCAATTGACCCTGATCCCTCATGAGTGATACATAATGATAAAGATTCCTATCACCAATGTCTCTGGACTCCCAGCTGGAAATCTCAGGACCCATAAGTGATATCTGCACTGATAAGCCACAAGTTTGATCTAGAAGATAAATACGGCATCATTCATCAGCCCACAAAGTCAGACAAATTTCCACTTAGCAAAAATGTGGGACAATGTAATATTGTATATGCCATAAAGTACTTTAAAGAAAACATAAGACTCCTCTCAGACATTAAAGTATAAATGCTGCGGAATAATAATTTGCAAAAACTATAACAATGCAACTTTACCAGAATATAAACTACAAATATGTATCCTTTCAAAAATGATATCATTTTACTTAAAGACGGGACATCATACTTCACAAATATAAGACTCTGCTGTTCAAAATGAAAACTAGGATACTATTTCATGCTTAAATGAATAAATGTGAGAGCACAGTTTACGGATGTATGCTGTTTCATTTAAGACCTCTGTGAACTGAACTATTTTTCATACTATTTTTCATGACAGTTTCATACTTAACAGTCAAGATTCCAACTCTCTAAATCCAAGCAAGTGTTTTGTAAACAGAATTGTGGCAGTTTCATCAACGAAGCCATCCAACCAAGGTTTAGTAAAGGGAAGATTTTGGTATCCTATACTTATGAGTGGCCTGTAGGTGTATATCAGATAAAATTCCAAAAACTGACTCTCTTTGCCTAGATCCTTCGGAAAGTCAATTTCAAATATACTTACTATTTAAAAATATTTTATTTTATTTTATAATAAAAAGGTAACAGTGTTCTCCATAATAAGCAACAATTTGTTTACTTCCCTAGTTTATGTACAGTATACAAGTATGCATAAGTATATATAAATATCCATGTTAGGTAAAAGACTAAATATAGTAAGAGGCCTTCTACATAAAGTTAAAATAATGAAAAACAAATAATGTATATTTTGTAGATAGCTGCAAATGCAATAGCAGTATTAAAACATGGAAGGGATTCATGCCAAATTCAGAATCCTGGTACCCTCCAGGCAAGAGGAAAGGGAATATGATCAGTGAGGAATATACTAGGGGCTTTAACTGCATCAGTAATGTTTTATTAACTTAAGTGGTGGGTCCATGAGTACCACTAGATTATTCATAATGCCATTTTTGTATCTGAAATATTTCCTAGTAATTTTAAAAGCCAGTGCTAGCATTATTTCCTTGAATTCCTTTTACAGGGCATAACTAAAAATAAAAGATGCTCATGTCATTGAACTGAGAGGCATTCTTTCTTATAAAGAGATTTTTAACAAGATATGAAGTCTGAAGCCACTGCTATAATTGAGTAGAAAGTCTTCTGATAATAAATAAAGAATATTAATGGCCAGAATGTATCCAACACTTAATATATGACAGGCACTGTGTTAAGTACTTTACACAAATTATGTTCGTTAATCTTCATAAAAAAACTGTTAAAGGAGGTACTAGTATTATTTATGTTTGATAGATAATGAAGCTGATGATCCAAGAGGTCAGACACATCATAAGGGTTAGGCAGACACTTGACTCCAACTCCAATTCCCTAGTTCTCTCTTGATTTTCACCACCTCTTCATACTATCTTCCCAAATATGCAGTGCTAGAGCATAAGGTATCTTTGTGCAATAGAAAAAGGCAACCCTTCTGGAATGGTGCAGCCCCTCACTGGCTGCCAAACACTGTCTAAATTTTAGCCCCACTCACCCCAAGGGCCAGGTGTCCTTGTGAAGTAGCCCTGCATAACTTTATAGAGTGGCTCTGCCTCCTGCTCTCCTTGCTTACCTGTGCTCTTGGCATCTTTTTTAGCCCCTGCTTTCTTCCTAGAACCCAGGAACACCTTTCATGAACTCAGCCTGACTGGAGTATAGGCATTTGTCCAGAATGCCTTGAGAAGTACAACATCCCTAGGTATCAAGGAATAGTCTAGATACCTCACAAGTGAGCCACCAGTATCAGTGAGAGCCTCTAAGAGAGACCAGGCTGAATGTCCCCAGACAAGCCTGCCTTCTTGGTGACCAACCATGCCAGCAGGAAGCCAATTTTCCTAACCTGGCAGCATGGAGGGCAATGGCCTGGGCTCTTGGTAGAGCACACAAATCCTTCCAGAGCAGTGGCTTTCAAATTGCATTTGTGGAGCTCTGTGAGGTTCAAAGAAGTGACTCAGGAGCCATCACCAAATAGAAGAATTTCAGGGGAACAGGCAGACATGGATCCAGGCCCCATTCCCACCTGAGCCCCATGAAACTTGGCCCTATCGTTATTGGAGACTGCGTAAGATTTCCTTTGAACAAAGAGACTGACTGCTAAAACTATAGCAATATTTAAGAGTATAAAAACCATTACCCTAAATCCCTTCAGTCTACTCTCTATCTTTCCCAGACTCTAAGCACCAAACACTGTTTGTTGACATGTTTTAGCCCCACTGCCATCACTCCCTCAGCAAGATAACCTTTTCTCATCTTTGCTAATGCACACTGCTCGCCACTGCTAGAGTGATGTTTCTAAAGCACACATACCTCTTTCCTGCATATGGCCCTTGAAGTTCAAACTACTCAGCCAGTCCTACCTAGCTTAATCTGCTGGAATCTGGCCCCTGCCTTCTTTCTAGCTTGGTCTCTTGCTACCTACTTCCCAGATACCTACACTCCCTGTATCAAAGAAATTATCATTCCCCAGCATGACATGGTCTCACAGACCTCTGGGACTTCACAGGTGCTAGTCCTTCTCCCTGGAATGCCCTTCCTCAAGTCATCCACTGGAGAACTCATATCCATACTTCAAGACTCAGCTAAATGTCATCACTTTCATGAAACCTTCCTCGACCATCCCCCAGCATTAACACCTTGGCAGCTTAGTGGCTTCCTCCTCTGTGTTTCCAACCATTTTGAACTCATTTCTCTCATGTTTCTTGCCATGATATGCTGTAAATATCTGTTCATAAGACTGTCTAGCTAATTCCCTGGATATGTCTTTGCCCTACCTATAAGCAAAGTCCAAAATACATTGGCCTGACATTCAAGACTGTCCTTACCAATCTAGCTTCAACTTACATTGCTAACCCGATCTCCCTCCCATCATTTCCCTTCCCAAGCTTCAGACTCCAAGAAAAAGCTACTTCTCACTATTAGTCAACACACCACATTTCTCAACCCTGTGACTGCCTCCTCTGCCTCCCCCATATCTTCATGCCAAAGTCCAGCTCCAATTGCCCTCTTCCAGGAAGCCTTGCCTGAGTCCCTTAGCAGGAGTCAATTTCCCCCTTTCCTGAATTCCCATGGGCCCTTGCTGGTGTCCTTATGTTTGACTTACCCTGCATAGCTGACCAGATTATGAGCTCCTGGCAAACAAGGGTGTGCCCTATTCATCTTTGTGTCCCCAGAGCTGACAGTAAGTGTCCAATGCAAGTTTGCTGAAAGAATAAGGATGCATTCTCAGGGCTATTTTTAAAAGAAAAATCCTTATTAGGAACATATGAAATGCAAATTCTAGATTGTGCTCCTTTTGCCTCCTTAAGAAAACTATTATTAGATGCCAAATTTCTCTTAGGTTTTTACAACAGATTACCCAAAGAATACTGAAAAAAAAAAAACTCATGAAAGAAACAACTGCAAGAGAATGGGGAAAGGATAATGCCTTTTGATGGGAAGTTCTTATCCAGCCCTCTCCTATTAACATATGCTCTTAGACTATGCTCTCCATTCATCAGAAATGAGGAATATGAAAAGACCCTGTGCCCCAGTCAGGGCTCAGCTTTGCTGCATTATTTTTTGGCCCGCTTGTCTCCCTATCCCCTTGTAGTAATGACTTTCGTCTTGTAAAAAGAAAAAAATCAACTTCATATCTAAATCTGATGCTTTTCTTAAAATACCTAAGGCATTAATAACAAATCAGCATGCCCATTATTCAACAGCTTCCTGAGTAGGCCTGAGGACTTACCATAGTCATGTGAAACAGTGTGCTAATTGTTTTATTTTCAATGTGTGATTTCCAAATGAATAAGTTAGAATGCTAATGACTTTATACAAGAAAACAATGGATTATCTTCTCTATGTTGTGATTATGATATTGCTTTGACATGCAGCTGATTCATAAACTTTTCAGGAGTTAAGAATGTATACTGTTCTATTATTTTCCTCTATAAACATTCAAGTCACTTAAATGTGACTGGTTCTCTCTTTCCTGCAAAAACAACCTGAAGCACACACCTAGAATGTGTTTTGTCCCCAGTGGGTCTTCAATATAGTTGTTTAAAATTAGCTTCATCAAGATATGATTCCAACATAAAAACTAAGATATAACTCTGTGTTTCTATTTTGTGTGTATTAAATTCCCTGCTGTTCCATAAAATTCCCATATACTTTCATAAACATTTGAAATGGTTTTGAAATGGTTTTTTAACTCCTAAATATCAGGACCCAAATCCAGTTTGAGTAGAAAGTTATACATGATTAATTTGGTGGCTCTTGGGCTATCCGGTGGCAGATTGGAAGGCCAATCTTAGCAAAAGAACACATTAACTCTTTCTGGCCAACAGGTCACCTGGTGAGATGATAATCAGCTAGGCCAACAGGAGCCTTGATTCCTGATTCAAACATCGGGCTTGTGTCCAGACTGCTACTCACATTGCTTGCACTTTCCATTTCTTCCTTCCTCTTGCCTTCTCTCCATTTTCTGCCATTACCTAATCTGGTTTCCATTTTCTTGGCTCTTCGCACAAACCAGGTATTTGATCCAGCCTTGGTTTCCAACGTTCTAGTTTTAGGAATAGGACATTACTTAGTGAACCTCTGCACAAATCTGTAAAGACAAAGTCTTTAAAGGAGAAACAAGATCACCTTTTCCACTACTGATACACACCAGAAAGCTCTGGGGACAATTTAAATAGTATCCATAAACCTTATGCAAGAACTCTGCAACCTTGAATGAATCTTTATATTCATGTTCCAATAGTAAGAATCTGCTGACAGACACAGATTTTCTCAAATCAAGATACAAATTTTACATAACACCTAATTAGGCTAGGAGACTTGCAAATTTTATTACCCATGACTTTTTTTTTTATCCTGAGCCAAGAACCAAAAGACACTTTAATTTCCAGACTTATATTAGACATATGCCAGCCCCCAGCTTACTTATACTATCAGGCAATCAACAAATATTCACCAAGCATATATTACAGACTAGGTACTAAGGGAGATTCAAAGGCAGTATAAAACCTAACTGGCCCCAATCCTCGGAGAGATTAGAATATAATTAGAGAAACAAAATGTCTACAAATTTTAATCCAGGATAGCATAAATTTTAAAAGTTAGTTACCAATCTAAAGCAACTTGAAAGTATTAATGAATAGTAGTGTCAAAAACATGACACAGGAGGTGCTTCTTTGACAAACCCAACATGACAGAAATGTCTGTTTGGAAAGAAAAGGATTAAGAGATATACAGTGTCCTACTAGAAATGAGAATATGTAGGCTTTAGTTGCAGCTAAGCGTTTATCTCTCAGGCCCTGAACCAGCATTTTTACCTTCCTCACTCTCAACTGTCTCTTCTATACATTGGAACAAAGCAACCTGTCCCACCTACCTCATCAGATTATTTAAAGAATAAGCAATATGATCGATGGAAAGCATTTCCAGAGCTATACCTTGCTATGACAAAGAACCTCGGACAGGTCCTTTGCCCTCTTCAGGCCTCAGTTCCTTCAACTCTAGAAAGAACAGTGGGATGATCTCTGAGGTTACTGAGTTTAGGATGACAGAAAATGGAAAGAAAGGATATGAGAGACATCACTTACACCATACTTCCAAACATCAATATTTCTGTCTATTCAGGTCTAATAGCCCCAGAGAGAATGCTGCCAAGTATATAGGTATTTTCATGCTAACACCTTAACAATCCCAACACAAACTTAGAGGCAAAACCCACACTCCACACCACCATGTCACATAAGCAATTTTCACACTATTGCAAGGTTTGAAACTCTCCGTGAAAACCTCAAGTGGGGGAGGTAGAGACAGATCCAGAGTGTGATTACCAGAGATAAAACATCTCAAGAGCCAGCTGTATATCTAAGGGCTTTAAACAAAGACCAAGCAAGCTAGGCCCAGAAAAACATTACACCATGTTGTTTAATGTGGTCTCAATCTGCATAACCTGGGTGTTAGCTGTATAATAATAATTTTGGTGCAAGGTCTGCCTGCAATCACAGTCAATTTCTTTTTTCCATTCGTTGTCACAAACTCATTCCAGTTATCTCCCTACTTTATCTTCTGATTACAATAAAAAATAAGAAATTAAACTGCACGTGAGTGTTCTAGATCCTTTATATATTTCTTTCCTGATTCTCAAATTATTGATTCAAGGAAAGAAAATAAAGAGAGAGTTGGGGGGAGGAAGGAAGGAAGGAAAAAATGAAGAAAGAAAAAGAAAGAAAGAAAGAAAGAAAGAAAGAAAGAAAGAAAGAAAGAAAGAAAGAAAGAAATCCCCACACCACTTTTTTTAAAAAATACATTCAAAATTGCAAGCCAGCAAGATCAAGAACTGACAGATGCAGGTGATTAGATACTCCAAGTAACTTTTAAACAATAGTTTTACTTTACAGAACATTTAACTCTATAGTCAATATTCCATGATGCTGTCTTCAGACTCCACCAGTTATTTGGGAAAGAAATAGATCACAACAATCCTGAGAGTGGTGTGAAAAGAAGAGTTTTGACAAGGAAAGCTCTTGTCTAGTAATTTCTCATTTTTAATGAAAGCCCTTTCCAAATATTAAGACTGTCTCAAGAGTCTACAACTCTTGGAGGATTCTACAACTACATAGGAGCTCTGAGATAAGAATAAATGACCTGAGACTTACCAAAGATCGTTGCAAATCCAAGTTAGGTATCTCAAAGTGGACTAGTAAAGCAACACACTCAGACATGGTCCCTTATTATTTTTAGTATTTTTTTCACCCTCCTACCACATGTTTTCAAACTTCTTATAACCTCCCCTAAGTTGACAGCAATTTTCTCATTCAAAGAAATCATTCTTTCATTTATTTAGAAGAAAGATGCATCTCTTTCCGCAGAAAATCCATTTTCAAAGTTTATTTCTGCTCATACAGTATTAAGTCACACAATCTTGTGATTCCAGGACATAAATAAGAACATACAGATGAACTAGATTCATGTTCCAGTTCAGTTACCTCTTAGAAGCATGATCACAGGTAAATCATGTAAGTGTTCTGTGCCTTAGTTTATAATCTAGATTCATAATCTCACATTCATAGTCTCTTAGTTAATAATTTCACAAATTATGTGAGATGGGGATGATAATAGAAACAACCTCACAGGATTGCTGTGAGTATTAAACCTGCCTCATATGTGAAAAGCACTTTGCAAATGGCAAATGGATGACTGCATGTTTTAATATATGTACCTACCTGGACTATAGAAGTATCTTGAACTGGTCTGACTTATTTCTGTATCCTCAGCATTCAACACTGAGTGAAGCACAACCTAGACACTTAACAGTTTGATGAAGGCAAGAATGAATATAAAGGAATGCGTTCCCTGTGTGTTCCCTCTGTACAAGAGCTGAGATGATGTCCTATGTATTTATGTGTCCTTATTATCCAGCATAGAGTCTGGCCCAAAGTATTAATAGTTGGTCAAATAAATCTCAACTGATGAATGAATGAATTACCCAGCTAGAATAGGCCCATCGCCAACACCTCATGTTCACTTTTACTTTCATTCCTGTCTCCCCCTGCCCCCACTTGGACTTTCCACTCTGTTGGAGACTTGCCATATAATTATGCAGCTTAAGAATTAATCTTAGGAGAAGGAATATGTGCCCAGCCCAGAGCAGTGTAAGAGTCATACGTTCCGGCTTAGGTTCACCTAACAAACAGGGTTGCTGCTTGAAGGCATAACAAAGAGTTTGAGCTTCTGCACGTAAGCAAATGTTGTCCATCCCCACAGCCCTGGGGGTCTTGAGGCCACTTGATAAACATCTTGCCCTTATGGGTACTGCCTGAGCTCATGGGATGGCTGGTTAGCCAATGACGGGTAAGATCCCTCGAGGAGGGACAACCTAAGACAGGCACAGCCGCAGGGGGCCAGGCCGAAAGGGATGGGAATGGAAAGTTTCCCTTTGTGGCTGCATTGTTTATCTGTGCTTATCTCAAACTCTGGCTTATGGCCATCACCTTAAGCAACTGCATTAAGACCCCGAGTCATGGGACATCTGTGTCCTTAGGCTACATGTTCTGGAATTTATGGCCGTTGCTGCAATGCCTGGGTGGTCACGTATAAGGAAGCAACTTTGATTTTTAGAGTATAAAAATAAAATGACTGGTGC
>CAUYPO010027125.1:0-10420 GCA_963574435.1 Cheirogaleus major
TAGTTGGCCAATTAATTTCTTTCTATTTTTTAGTAGAGATGGGGTCTCGCTCTTGCTTAGGCTGGTTTTGAACTCCTGAGCTCAAACGATCCGCCCACCTCGGCCTCCCAGAGTGCTAGGATTACAGGCGTGAGCCACCGCGCCCGGCCCAGATTCTTCTTTTCTTAAAAGTCATTTCATTTTTGTGCCTCCTGCCCTCTCCTAGCATTGTGTCATGGTCTGGATCTCTATGACACACCCTAAGCAAACATTTTCCTCCTTGGGGTGCCTGGGTGTCTAAGTGAAAGCGATCACATCCTTCTTACAACCGCCTCTGAATACCAAGGACCTCAGGGAGTGGCAGTGCACTCTCCCCCTAGTCCCTCCTTGTCTTACAGAGCAGGGACAGTCAAATGACTCTTCCCTGAATGGGAAGGTCTCTGGGGCAGCCATGGAGGTGCCCTGCTCCCTTTGTCTTTCCCTGACTTTCTCTAACAAATCTCTTGCACTTCTCATTCTGTCTCAGTGTCTGCTTCCCAGAGGGCTTGGACCCACACAGTCAGCTCTGAGGTGACTTGCAGTCTCCATCCCCAGATAGGAGAGGCTGACAATCTAGATGCAGTGTTCTGTGTTTTTTTAACAGTGTCCGGCCTGTGGAATCACTGTCTCTTCTACATGCAAACCTTCGAGGCTCTTCACCCAGATCCCCAATTCCTTCTCATTCAGGTCGCAGGTGCGAAGTTCTCCCCTTCAGAGAAGACTTCTCTGACCACACCAATCTCAAGTTACTACATCTACAACCTCACCACCCAGTTTTGCTTTCTTCAAATCTCCAATCCTCATTTGAAATTATTTAGTGCATCTTCTTTATTCTCTGTCTCCCCACTTCAATATAAGTCCTATAGAAGTCGTGATTTTGCCTGTCTTCTTTGCTGCTTAGAACAGAGCCTGGGACATAGGATGATATCCACAAATATTTGTTGAATGAATAAATGAAAGTTACCCTCAATTTAATGAAAATACTTTGACAGTCCCAGGTAACAGTAAAATATTTGATAATTGTTTTTTGTCACTCTCCCCATTTTTCTCATAGCCAGATGGTGGGAAAGGCATAGTCTTTTATAAAAATTATTATAAAAATTATTTGGAGACCTGGTTTAAGGATGATTTTCCTCCCAAATTTGATGAGACTTGCTCCATTTTGACCTCACTAATTTAGTCCCTTTCTCAATTGTGGCCTTGCACAGTTATTTCCTGCAAAGCAATTAGCAGCTAATTTGTCAGCTAAGTGGTGGCTAAACTATCAGCTTTATAGACTGCCAGAATAATATTTTTAAAATTTACTATCAACATCTTGCAAGATCTTAATCTGTACTTGTCACAAAGACTCTCCACAGTGACCTAACAAAGCCAAAGTCTTCAAACCAAAATATGCTATCAATAATATACCGTCGTTGTGAACCATTTCTACATTGCACATTTTCTCTACACAAAACGAATGGGGCCGGGCGTGGTGGCTCAAGCCTGTAATCCTAGCACTCTGGGAGGCTTAGGATCGTTTGAGCTTAGGAGTTCTGAGACCAGCCTGAGCAAGAGTGAGACCCTGTCTCTACTAAAAAAATAGAAAGAAATTAGCTGGACAACTAAAAAAAAAAAAACAAAATTATATATATATATATATATATATATATAATTAGCTGGGCATGGTGGCGCATGCCTATAGTCTCAGCTACTCAGGAGGCTGAGGCAGGAGGATTGCTTGAGCCCAGGAGTGTGAGGTTGCTGTGAGCTAGGCTGACACCATGGCACTCTAGCCTGGGCAACAGAGTGAGACTCTGTCTCAAAAAAAAAAAAAAGAATGGGAATATGCCCTGAATTTCCTTGCACAGTAGAAATTGGTACTCAACCTCATAGCTGCCATTTTATAATCTTCCTTTTACCACTGAAGCTGAAAGTCTGCAAACTATGTTTCTTAGACTCACTTGGCAGTTGAATTCTGATCATGTTCAGCCAATGGGAGATGTACATCAGGATCAGAAGGTGGGAGAGGCTGGGTGCAGTGGCTCACGCCTGTAATCCTAGCACTCTGGGAGGCTAAGGCAGGCGGATCACTCAAGATCAGGAGTTCGAAACCAGCCTGAGCAAGAGTGAGACCCTGTCTCTACTAAAAATAGAAAGAAATTAATTGGCCAACTAAAAATATATAGAAAAAATTAGCTAGGCATGGTGGCGCATGCCTGTAGTCCCAGCTACTCAGGAGGCTGAGGCAGAAGGATTGTTTGAGCCCAAAAGTTTGAGGTTGCTGTGAGCGAGGCTGACGCCACGGCACTCACTCTAGCCTGGGCAACAGAGCGAGACTCTGTCTCAAAAAAAAAAAAAAAAAAAGAAGAAGTGGGGAGAAAGGTTAAGCTACTCAGCTTCTGGCAGAGCTGTGGGCAGGAGCTCTGGGTCCCGGGCAGCTGTTGGATGTGCACAGGCTGCAGTTCCAGCATCAGCAGGAGTGTAGGCTCAAGGGCCTGGCTGTGACCTTGGGGACTCTGGATAACACCACTCTTCCTCTTGGCTCCTCCAGCCCAGGAGCAATAGCAGCAACAACCGTCGCCCAGGCTGGAGTGCCATGGCATTATCATAGCTCACTGCAGCCTCCAACTCCCAGGCTCAAGCAATCCTCTTAGTTCAGCCTCCCGAGTAGCTGGGACTACAGGCACATGCCACAATGCCTGGCTGATGTTTAAATGTTTTGCAGAGATGGGGTCTCATTATGTTGCTTAGGCTGGTCTGGGACTCCTGGGCTCAAGCGATCCTCCTGCCTCAGCCTCCCAAAGTGCTCAGATTACAAAGTAAAGAAAGACCATGCAAGGACACAGGGGGAAGCAGCTGTTTTCAAGCCAGGAAGAGATGTCTCGCCAGAAACCGATCATGCTGGCACCCTGGTCTCAAACATCTATCCCCCAGAACTGTGAGAAAATAAAATTTCTGTTGAAAGCCTACATGGTTATACCAATAGATTATAAAATCATTTGATAATATTCAACTCCAATCTACAATCAGGTCTTTCCATCCACCCAAAAATGCAAACTGTTGTTAGAAAAGAAATTCTTAACCTATTAAAGGGAACTTACAAGAAATCTATATCAAACATCATCTTTAGTGGTTAGAAATGAGAATATGTCTCTTCAAAATCAGGAACTAGATAAGGATGGCCATTATCAACACTCTATTGATTGACTAAGCTGTGTAAGTGAAAAAAGAAAAGAAAAGAAAAAAACACTCTATAGAATATCTCTGTCTTCTTTCTGAATAGCACAGGGCTATAAAGAGAAGGCTTACCAATCCCTCAATATACATACAAATACACTTTGACAAGAAAAAAACATCTGAAATCCAGATTTAAAAAAAAAAACAAACTGATCCAAAAGGAAAAAGTACAATCCGAAAAGCAACAATAATCCATAAAATTATTGCATCCCAACATAAAGGAGCAAGCTAAAAACTTAAGCGAGAGAGAGAAAGAAAGAAAGGTTCAACATTTTAGAAATGTGGGTAGGAACACAATCATACTGTAATTTTAAAGCTTAGGGAATTTATTTCACTTCTTTTCTTTTCTTTTTTTTTTTTTGAGACAGAGTCTCACTCTGTTGCCCGGGCTAGAGTGCTGTGGCGTCAGCCTAGCTCACAGCAACCTCAAACTCCTGGGCTCAAGTAATCCTTCTGCCTCCTGAGTAGCTGGGACTACAGGCACATGCCACCATGCCCGGCTAATTTCTTTTCTATATATTTCTAGTTGGCCAATTAATTTCTTTCTGTTTTTAGTAGAGACGGGGTCTGGCTGGTTTTGAACTCCTGACCTTGAGCAATCCACCCGCCTCGGCCTCCCAGAGTGCTAGGATTACAGGCGTGAGCCACTGCGCCCGGCCCTATTTCACTTATTTTCTATTCAACAAATATTTGTTCATATCCTAGCATGGGAAGTATCTCTTTGTATTATGGAAAATTTCAAACATAACTAGAAGAAGAGAGAATAGTACAATGAACTTCCATGGTACAAGCTTCAAATTGATTAACATTCTGTCCATCTTGTTTTATTAAACACTCCACATTTATATTTAACACAGATCCCAGATACATATAATTTCACCCTTAGATACTTCAGGGTGCAGTTCTAAGAAATGAAACTTAAAAAAAAAATAACCACATGTAATAATCACCATGGCATCCTCTAATACCCAGTTGTCCTGGAGCTAATATGGGCAGAGGCAAACACTACATATATAGATATGCACAAACACAAACATGTATGAATATGTATGTGTACATATGTGCAGTACTATATTCTCAAGAATATCTTGAGAAACTTTTCTTAGATGCCTGCTAAAATCTTAATACAAGATCTCACTACAGTTTTCTTTTAATCCATCAACATTTTTTTTTTTTTTTTGAGACAGTCTCACTCTGTTTCCCAGGCTAGAGTGCCGTGGCATCAGCCTCGCTCACAGCAACCTCAGACTCCTGGGCTCAAGTGATCCTCTGGCCTCAGCCTCCAGAGTAGCTGGGAGTACAGGCATGTGCTACCATGCCCGGCTAATTTTTTCTATATATATTTTTAGTTGGCCAATTAATTTCTTTCTATTTTTAGTAGAGACAGGGTCTCACTCTTGCTCAGGCTGGTCTCGAACTCCTGACCTCAAGCGATCCGCCCGCCTCGGCCTCCCAGAGTGCTGGGATTACAGGCGTGAGCCACCGCGCCCAGCCTTAACCCATCAACTTTTTAAGCAAATGCATTTAATGCACCATTACATTAATTTATTTCTTGAACCCAAGAGGTTGTCCCAATGACTTCTTTTTCTACATCTTCAAAAGCCATCGGTTTAATAATGCACTTTGGAATTTTACATCATGAAAGTTTCTGGAAAGATTCCTTTCTTCTCTTTTAAACATTGGAAAAATACCTTCAATCTTATCTTGATACCACTCCCTTTCTTTCCTCATTGTCAAGCAGTTGCTTAATCAGATAGCTTTCCACCCAACATCTGAAATCAAACAATTAAAACTAATTTCGAAAGGCATGCTAGAGTAGTAGAAGGGCTAACAAAGGCAACATGTCACAATTTTGGGGGACATGGTTCTGGAGAAAATGTTTGATATTTGTCTTTGCTGCACATTCCACACCCCATACCCCGATTTAAAAGCAGACAGGAGTAATACCTCTGACCTCCATCTCATTTTTATTCTCTCCTCCCCTTCACTGGCTCTGGTGGGTAACACTGCTAAATATCAAGGAATACACTTTTTTTCCCTGAGTCTGCTTGCTAGGGAATGAAGGAATGTAGTTTTAAACTACCTATAAGTTTGCTTTAGCACTCTGGGAGGCCGAGGTGGGTGGATCGTTTGAGCTCAGGAGTTCGAGACCAGCCTGAGCAAGAGCGAGACCCCGTCTCTACTAAAAATAGAAAGAAATGAGCTGGCCAACTAAAAATATATATAGAAAAAATGAGCCGGGCATGGTGGCGCATGCCTGTAGTCCCAGCTACTCGGGAGGCTGATGCAGGAGGATCACTTGAGCCCAGGAGTTTGAGGTTGCTGTGAGCTGGGCTGATGCCAGGGCACTCTAGCCCGGGGAACAGAGTGAGACTGTGTCTCAAAAAGAAAAAAAGTTTGCTTTAGAATGATTTTGACTTTGGGATAGAAATCCGGAGAAGACCTGAGTGCAGCTGAGGGCAAGCCCAAGGTCAGAACCCCAGGGCAGGTGGGCATAGAAGAGCTGAGAGGGTGGCAGGTGGAGGATGGAGGAGACCTGGTGGGAGGCCCGGAAACTCTCCTTCACACTCTTTTCTTCGTCTTCTCTGTCTCAGGCATAAGCCCACTCACACACCAGGGGCTGGCGATGCAGGCACAGCGAGCTTCCTCTTGGCTTCCGGCTGACTCTTCAGGCAAGGTGACCAGAAATTCACTTTATCTCTGTAGGAAAAGGGAGAGGGAAAAGTGTAGGGCTGCATTCCCCAAAGCTAGGCATAGCCCTTGGTAAGGTCTGTAGGGAGAGTTTCTTTTCTCCATTCTAGGTGTGGAAGGTATTTTGCTGCACCTACCAGAAACGTCTTTTGACAGGTTCCCTTCCGACTCTTAGGTCAAGTTCTTCTGGCAGGGGTGGGGAACCTGCAGCCCTCTAATTTCCAGATTGTTCTTTTTTTAAGCACTAAAGTAGGTAAGAAAAGCTTCATCGTTTTCTGCTGTACTCATTTTACTTTTTTTTTATTTTAATTTTAATTTTTGCGACAGGGTTTCACTCTGTCGCACTGGCTAGAGTGCAGTGGTGTAATCATAGCTCACTGCAACCTCAAACTCCTAGGCTCAAGGATCCACCTGCCTCAGTGTCCCTAGTAGCTGGGACTGCAGGTGTGCACCACCATGCCAGGCTAATTTCTTCTGTTTTTAGTAGAGACGGGGTCTCACTCTTGCTCAGGCTGGTCTTGAACTCCTGAGCTCAAGCAATCCTCCTGCCTTGGCCTCCCAGAGTGTTAGGATTACAGGCATGAGCCACCTTGCCTGGACTGTTTATTTGTCGACGGACATTTAGGTTGCTTCCACCTCTTAGCTATTGTGAATAATACTGCAATGAACATAGGTGTTTAAATATCTCTTCGAAATCCTGTTCTCAATTCTTTTTGCTATCTATCCAGAAGTGGGATTGCTGGATCATGCGGTAGTTGTATGTTTAATTTTTTGAGGAAACGCCACACTGTTTCCATAGTGGCTGCACCATTTTGCATTCCCACCAATAGTGTGCAAGGGCTCTAATTGCTCCACATCCCTGCCAACATTGTTTTTTCCCGTACTTTTGGAAATGGCCATCCTAATGGATGTTCGATGACATCTCGCTGTGGTTTTGATTTGCATTTCCCTCATGATTAGTGACGCTGAGTGTCTTTTCATATGCTTGTTTGGCCATTTCTCTATTAGCCACAGATTTTTATATCACCCCTCTGACTTTTTCTGAGCTTTTCCCTTTTTCCTCACTTTCATACAACCATGCTAACAACAGGTGAATCTGTTAATGAAAAAAAAATGTATTTGTTATTATCAAGGGGGACGAGCAAGAGAACTGAACATAAAAAGGTATATTTGAGAGAGGAGCTAGAAAAAGAAGGCAGGACAAGAAAGTTGAGAAGCACAGAGTGCAGCAGCAGAAATAGAGGGAGCAGCAAAGCAGAATTCGGGGTGACAGAGAGGGACTCTGGCCATCATGTCCCCAAGAAAATTCTGAGGCTGAAGTCTTTGTCATCACCTGCCTTCCCTCCAAGCAGCTTGAAGAGCAGAATCCCCACCCCCTGTTGTGATCGCCACTCTAGAAAAATCTTTTGAACAATTGGGCTAGAAATAAGTCAGGACTCACGTCCTGGGGTCACTGAAGACATGCAGGTGTCATCCCCAAACTGCCCAGTACATCCTCTGATGTGGTCCACTTCCCATCCTCATCACTCCCAAACCCAGCCGCGGAGTTCCTGGAATACCGGCTCTGTGTCCAGGACATTCACATGCACACATATACACGCCCACCTTTTCTCCAGCAGAACCCCCTTCCCGCCCCCTTTCCAGAACAAGTGACTTCCCCATAAGCCTCTCAAGAAAGTCTCTTTATTGTCACACACGTCATTCATCTCAGGTCCCAAGGTGGGCTCAGTACCGTTCTTCCCTGCCTTCCAGATCTTTCTTCCTCTCCTTCTTGCAAAATGCTCCCAGCTCCCCCATGCTCAGACCATCAGACCACACCGCCTCTCCCCTTCTGCTTTCTGTATCGAGCAACTTCCTGGTCACCGACCTGCAGTCACCAAAAAGTAGGCTCCTGACTCAGTTTCTCCACCCCAATTTCTGTAACCTTCTTTGTGCTGGCCTCTCCTGTTCCCAACCCTCTCACCTATAGCAACCTTCTCCTCTGCCGCCTCCATGTTAGCCACCCAACCCCACAGCCAGACCCTGCGTCCGGTCATCTCCAGAAACTGTGACACCTCCCTCTCCAATCCCACCTCCTGTCTTTTGGCTGACTTTCTCCAGGATGCCCCAGGGACGGCTCTCAGGCCTCACTGGGACTCCTACACAAGGATCCCATCATCTCTTTCTCCAGGGTCCCCAAGGATTCCACAGCCCGGAGTTATAACCACTGCCCGGCAAACACTCTCAACTTCCTCTTTCCCTCTGGAGGAAAATCCGATCCTGGGTAACAGCAACCCACCGCACCTGCAGCTGAGCGTCACTGCAGAACTCGCCCCTGGGCAGACCGATCTGACTCAGAGACGTGATCGCAAACTTTACACGGACTATCCTATCCGTAGTGAGAAATTGCACTGTGTTTCACTCTCCCTCCTCCTCCCTAAAATAGCTCTCTCAGGCCTTCAGGCACTTCGCCACCCACCCTCCAACACTCCCTTATCATGAAGTCTGCAATTCATGTCGTAAAACTTCTGTATTGTTGCTGCGATCTTGTGCATGGGCCTGCAGCTTAAGCCTCATTTTAAACCGCCACCTTTTGTGGGCAGGGGGTTCGGCCCTTGGCGTGGTGAGCACGAGGCACCCTGTGGGGTGCAGTGGAGAGAGGGACACGTGCAGGCACCAAGACACACACCGTGTGGTCCAGAGGCTGACACAGCTGCTGGAGTTCTCACCACATCCCTGTGCTGCCCATGTTCACATTCGAATGGATCCATCCATCACCCGGGGCATTTTTATTCTTGGGCCTTCCCAGCCTCTCTCTCTCTCTCTGTCTCTCTCCCTCTCTCTCTCCATGTGTTGCTCTGATTGGTTTCATACTGATCAAAAGGTTTAGGCGAACCACGGAGGGCAGAGACCCATGTCTCTGCAGACCATTGAAGGTTGTACTCTTTTCCTGTGGCTGCCTTAACAAAATACCAGAAATTTAGATGACTTAAAACAATAGACAGTTGGCTCACGCCTGTAATCCTAGCACTCTGGGAGGCCGAGGTGGGCAGATCGTTTGAGCTCAGGAGTTCGAGACCAGCAAGACCAGCAAGACCCCATCTCTACTGAAAAAATAGAAAGAAATTAGCTGGACAACTAAAAAAAAAAAGAAAAGAAATATATATATATATATATATATATATATATATATATATATAAAATTAGCCGGGCATGGTGGCACATGCCTGTAGTCCCAGCTGCTCGGGAGGCTAAGACAGAAGGATCGCTTGAGCCCAGGAGTTTGAGGTTGCTGTGAGCTAGGCTGACGCCACGGCACTCTAGCCCAGGCGACAGAGGGAGACTATCTCAAAAAAAAAACAAAAACCCAACAGATATTTATCTCACAGTTCTTTCTGGTGGCTGCAAGTCTGAAACCGAGGTGTCCTCGGGGTCATGCTCCCCCTGAAGCCTCTAGGGGAAGATCCTTGCCTCTTCCAGTTCCTGGAAGCCCTGTGTGCTCCTCGGTGTGTGGCTGTGTCGCTCCAGTCTCTGCCTTCACCTTCCCGTGGTCATATTCTTCCTGCGTGTCTTTGTATCCCCTTCCTTCACACCTGTATGTGTCTAGATTTCCCTCTTCTTCTACAGACACTGGTCATATTGGATTGGGGACCCACTACTCACTCCAATATAAATAACCTCATCTCACCTGATTACACATGCAATGCCCCTATTTCCAAATAAGGTCACATTTGAAGTTCTGGGGGCCAGGACATCAATGTACCTTTTTGGAGGACACAATTCCACCCATTACAAAGGTGAACACACTATTAAAGTGCATTTGCTTATTTAGCTAAAGCCATAGAAAGCCATGAGAACAAATTTATCATTATTCCTGAACTGGGTGGAGCTTGGCATGAATCAAAAAAGCAGGATTTGGCAAAAATCTTCAGTCCATATCTGGAAAGCCTAATGCTCTCTGGCGCTTCTTCTGATATATCTGCCCTTGGGCTCAAAGGTTCCAGCACGGTTATTAAAGTGAAGCCCAGGCAGAGTTTTAATTTTATTTATTTATTTATTTTGAGACAGAGTCTCACTTTGTTGCCCAGGCTAGAGTGAGTGCCGTGGCGTCAGCCTAGCTCACAGCAACCTCAATCTCCTGGGCTCAAGCGATCCTTCTGCTTCAGCCTTCCGAGTAGCTGGGACTACAGGCATGCGCCACCATGCCTGGCTAATTTTTTCTGTATATATTTTTAGTTGGTCAATTAATTTCTTTTCATTTTTAGTAGAGACGATGTCTCGCTCAGGCTGGTTTCAAACTCCTCACCTTGAGCGATCCACCCGCCTCGGCCTCCCAGAGTGCTAGGATTACAGGCGTGAGCCACCATGCCCGGCCTCGTGAGTTGCTTTTAAACTGTCATTGCATGATGGCTGTTGGTCTCCTGGCTGGGAGTGGGATGGCTTTTTTTGCCTTTCATTGGAAGTTTGAAATTCATGGCTGTTCTTCACCATGAGTTCTGGTCTCCTAGACCTT
>CAUYPO010027126.1:0-10395 GCA_963574435.1 Cheirogaleus major
AATTCCATTTAAAGGTTTAGTGGAGAGAAGGTACATTCTGTGGTGGGAGGAACTCAAGACTTGGAATTGATTATTGCAAGTTTAAATTCTACATCTATTTTCATGTCACTTTGGTAATTTCATTTACCTCTTTGGATTTCATTTACATCATCTGTGAACTGTAGAGGATAATTTACTGTGTAACTCTTTGGATTGTTGAAAGAAGATACATGAGTGGATTAATAAAATGTGGTATATGTATACCATGGAGTACTTATTACTCAGCCACAAAAAACAATAGTGATCTAGCACCTCTTGTATTATCATGGATGGAGATGGAGTCCATTCTACTAAGTGAAATATCAGAAGAATGGAAAAATAAACACCACATGTACTTACCATCAAATTGGTACTTATATGCATATATGGTAGTAGAATTCATCGCGTGTCAGGCAGGTTGGGGGAGGAGGAGATGAACATATTCACACCTAATCGGTGCTGTGCACACTTTTGGGGGGATTGGCACACTTGTAGCTCAGACTTGGGTGGGTCAAAGGCAATGTATGTAACCTAAATGTTTGTACCCCCATAATATTCTGAAATTAAAAAAATAATTTAAAATAAAAGACAAAAGAAATGTGAAATAGTATAAGTTAAATTTCAGGAATGTAGCAATACCTAATAATTATTAAGTATTGTACTTATCTAAGTAAGTAGCTATTTTGATTGTTATTGTTATTGTTATTAAAATTAATGTTTTTGAAATTCTTAGAGGCATCACTTTAACAACCTGTACTTATTCTGTTTACATATCTCATGAACACATCTGCCACATGTATTGATAAAATGCAAAGAATGAGACCCAATACTTTGAAAATTTATAACATTAACAATTATCATCTGTGCTGTGAAACATATTGTTATGGCAAAATCAGACTAAGAGAAAGACTAATTGTTGACTTGATTGATTTTTCAGTTTTTCTTAACTGGGCCTAATTTTATGAGATCATATTTCAAACATATATTTTAGTTGGACTGATAATCTTTTAATTTATCATGAACAGCTATCCATTTATTTGTTCTGTAGCTATCTTAGTAATCTAGTGACAATGGTATACTTCTTTCACAGAAGAACTGTCTCTCCCTATTGTCAACCATAACTTCCATAAGGGACAACTTTGTTCCTCCAGGACTCACCTTGCTTTGAATTAAGTTTTATGGGTGCCTCTTCATAAATGAGTGAATTAATCCTTTCTCTGGGCACACTGAAGCTGTACATGTAAATCTGAGCCAATGTCAAAGCAATGTTTTTGTAACAGAGTAGTCACCCCTACTCCCATAGATATGGAAGGCAAATATTGATAGCGGAGAATATGTGAAAGAGGGAGTGGCCTGGAAAAAAAAAGCAAAAATATTTTAATATTTTAGAAATAAAACCTGCATCCCTGTCTCAGGCCAGTGGTTGGGAGGAACAGGTTAAGTCTTTTATTCTTTGTGTTGCCGGCCAGTGCCAGTCCCCAAAGTGGGCCTAGGTGGGGTTTTGTCTTTGGCAGAGATGGGACAATTAGAATAGTTAACCACAATAGGTAGAAATCAGGGCACTCCCTTTAAAAGCTCTGTATTTCTGCTTATGTGCAGGAAATTTGGATTTTGAGATGAGAAGGTCTACCATTTCTCCTCCTTTGCCAGAAAAGTAATAAACTTCTTTCCTTCTCCTCAAACCATTTGTTCTTGTTCCTCTGATGAGGATTTGAGGACAAGTGCTGAGCTTTTGGTAACATTTTCTCCTGTTCTTATGACATTAGTCCACTGAAAGAAAAAAAAGTAGTGTAGAAAAACAGAGAGGAGAGAGTGGCGTTTAAATTCCTCAAGGCGCTTGCTATTCTTTTAAGTTGAAGTGACATTTTGGCCTTCCTGGACCTTTACTATTAACTCTGCCTCAGATTCTATGATAACTCTCAGTATCCTAATTGTATAGAGTTCTTTTTTTTTCTTATTTTAAATTTTATTTTTGTTTTAGTCTAATTGAACTGATTTTCTTTTTTACCTGAAACAGTTCTGATTTTAAAAGTATACTTAAATGCAGGACTGTATTTTTTATTTAATCAAGTTCCAGATACAGGTGTTTAATAAAAGATTATTAAAATAAAATTTATCAAATTTATTGGATTTAAGGTTATCGTGGGTTGCAGGGGCTGAAAAAAGAGAAGACCTAATAGTTTTCTTTGATTTATAACTTTCTTTTATTTCCAAAATAACCTTAACAGAAAAGGAAATTACAAGCTTGTACAGAAAGACACTTGGCTATTTTTACTGGATTGCATTGCTATAGCTCAGCAGTAAAAAGGAGTCTTTCAATCTAATAGGAAAAAATAAAATAAAAAAAGAACCATTAGAACCTGAGCAGTTATACAAAACAGAAATTGACTTGGCCCACTCTACTCAAATCCTGTTGATTTTATTGGAAATGGTTTCTTTTTCAGTTAGTGCTTTTTTTCAGTTGCACAGCCTGGAACCATAGCTACAGACCCTTGGTTGAGAAAATGGTCATATAGAGACACTGCCAGGGAATCTTGCCTAAGAGAGAATTCTGGGGAGAAAAGCATGGATATATAGCAGTGGGATTGTTTATATAAAAATCCACATTCATTGCTTTATACTGTTAGTGGTTGAAAGCTTTTCTGCCTAAGAAAAATCCATCCACTCTGAGCCCAGTGTATTTCTTTCTTTTTTACAATGTCACTGCTAGAAAAAGGAAACAAACCCAGAATCCTGGCCTCTTTTCAGACATACTCTGGTGAGTTACTCAGTGAACTAGTTTCAATGGTAACCCACCCCTGGACCATGAATGACAATTCAGGAACTGATCATTTTGAATTATTCATGAAACAGTCAACCTTGACATTCTGAACATGGTGTTTGAGAATAGAAGAACTGAACAAGAGACCCACAATGGTCATTATTAAGAAGCAATAACTGCTATTCAGATGATTACTAGCACCCAGAAGGAGTAATCAAGTCTAAAATGGAACTGCTTTACATTTGAAAGAGTTCCATACAAATGTCTTTGTGAAATATAACTACTTTAGGTAGCATTTATTTTCCATCCTTTTCAATTTACTAGATATTTTACAGTAGAATTTCTTATCATATTACCTTCCAGGCAGATCTTTTGGCTGTGGTCACAGATATATTTTGGAAGCTATATGCTGAATAAAGGATGTGTAAACAATTACCTCCTAATTGTCCTACATGGAGATTTGTGACTTTTCCTTTTCATATATTTTATTCATAGAGTTTCAGACAAAAAGGGAGAAATGAGAGAGCTGTTATATGAAGGAGAGCAGTATTCTTAGCAAGAAATATCTAAACTGCTGAGTTAGAGACATTTCTGAAAATTACTAAGGACATCTGTACTCATCAACATACACATCCCAATAACATTGGATTGTGTGATATACAATCTTAATGACTGTGGCTTGAATTAAGCATACACACAAATCTCTTACACACAAATCTCTTACTCACAAATCTCAAGGTCCACCGGTAATTTACTCAAATAACCTTTCAATATATGGTGACTTTGGTTAGATGCCAAGTTGTATCAAATAGGATACTTCAGGGCTCAAAGTGTTAAATTTACTATGTAAAAAGATTCAGAGATTATGGCCAAATTTAGGTATAAAATCAAATCTCCTACATTTCTACTGTTGTGTAAATAACCAAAAGCTTAATTCTTTGAGACAGCTCTGGTGCTTATTTAATGTAGCTCTATAATGTGTTTTAAAAAACACTATAAAATATATGATTTGGATTTAATGGTTTTATACTAAAATGCAAAGGAAGCCTTATGCAAAGTGGCATACATGAACATTGTCAGAGATACCTGATTACCTTAATACTCATATTCATCATGACTGCAATAACATGGATTATTAAGTTAATGTAAATATTAGCCATGACCCCTATTACCATGATTACCTTAGATTTTTTGACTCTGGAAGGACACTTAGAAAAATTTCTGGAGGCTGTCCTCACTTAGGAGAAATGAATAATTTTCTACCAATAAGAATAATTTCCTTTTAGTTTATATTTTAGAGTTTTATTAAAACATATAATGCTAGGATTGGAAGCACTTTAAGCAGTCATCAATTATTTATTTATAGTTTAGTTAAAATGAATTCCATGTCTTTAAATAAAAATAAATGTTTATTATGGAAAACCACAAAGAGATCTTAATGAGAGAAGAGAAATTTTAATGAGAGAGAAGAACCTCAAGCAAAAGATAAAAGAGAAGATTAGGAAAATTCCTAAATCACAATTATTCCTTCTTGGAAACTACACAGAAGTGCTTATAAATATACTGGGTTTTTTTTCCTATTTATTAAAAATAGTAGGTTTATGGAGGTGAAAATGAGTGAGAAAAAAGACTTCACTGGTATAAAGGAAGCACAATAATGTGTTACTCTCCTGGAGATGGAGCTGCAAACATAATTTTTTACTATCTGATTTACCCTGGCCTAAAAGACTTTTGGTGATCTGGATGTCATTTTACTCCACACAGCTAATCTCACACCACTCTTTCTTCATCCATTTTCCAGCTATATTTTCTCTCTTTCATTCATTTAAATGCTCTAGAATCATTCTCATTTATAGGTGTTCACAGTTGCTTGATCATCTGTTTAAAAATTTGTAACCCTGTCATGAAGCCTAATTCCTTTTCAAATCAAATGTCATTTCCTTGGAGACATTTTTTTTTTTTTATTGACTACTCTGGTTAAAAAATAACCCAATTCTTTATTTACAAATGACTTATTTTATATCTTTAGAAATTGTGTCACTCTTTTGAAATTAATTGATGATTTATATAAAGAATGTAAACATCATGAGTGCATGAACTTGGCCTTACCTGTTAGTGTATTTCCAGTATCTAGAAGAGTGACTGATAGACATCAGGGACTCAATAAATGTTTGATAATGGAGAAATGATTGTATTCAGATCCATGACTCTACAATTAGCTGTTGAAAAATTTTGTAAGTGTTTGTGGTTAGCATTAATTTTTCATCCTGGTCTATTTTTTAAACATCATTTATTCTTAAAATATTTCCTTCAACTAACTTAGATTCGTGAACAGGACTGCATTCTCTATGGTACAGAGAGCCATAGAAAGATTTCAGAAAGAAACAAAATAGTTTTGTATATATGTATATACGTTACACACATATGTGTGTATGTATTTTTTTCCTTGGTAGATAATTCTGATATCTAAAAAGAAGATGAGTTTGAAGCAGGAAAGTCCATCCACTGTGGTAGTTTCAGTGACAGACAATGAAAGTAGGACGTGGACAGATCCCAGATATAATTTAAAGGTAAAACTAACAGGAATTTCCAATTAGCTAATTGATTTAATATGAGGGTATGAAAGAGATTTATGGATGGCCACCAGGTTATGGGTGATTAAGTGTTGGTATCATAAATTGATTAAATGAATTCAGGTGGTTGATAGGGAAAATGTATGTATGAGTTTAGTTTTTAACAAGTTGAGTTGAGGTCCTATGGAACACCCATATGGAGATGCCACTAGACAATTGGATATAATTATATGAAGTTCAGGAGAATTGCCTTATGAGAAGATGTACATTTGGTAGTAAGTGGTTATTGTAAGAATATAAGGAATAGAGCAAGAGACACATGCAAAGGAAACAAAGAAGTAAAGATGAAAGAGCTATTAAGAAAACCATATTAATATCATTTCCAAAATGAGGAATTGACCAATTAGTGTTAAAGTAGTAAATAAAAGTCAAGTGTGATGAAGAGTGAAAAATTATTAGAATGTGTAATCATGCTACTTCTAATTGATACAGTCAAGAATTTACTATGGGATATACTAGTGTGAGGCATTTTTCCAGAATACTCTTTTCCTAGGCTCTTGAAAAAATTAGTCCTATGCATTTCCATTTCCCATAGCAGGTGCTATAAACTATAATGAATGTTTTATAGTTATTTTGATCCATGTTCCACTTACCAGCTCAAAATAATTAACAGGTAACTTTGTAACTAATGAGATCATAATATGTATTATTTTTGTTCTTTTGTGGAGGTGAGAGAATATTAGAATTTGAATCAATGAAATCTGAAAATACTGATAGATTTCAGTCAGTTGCTATAGATCCTTTAGTTACTATAGACATGCAAATGCACGAATAATATTATTTATGCACAAAGCAGGTAGAATATGTCTCAAAAATGGAAATGTTCTGCCTGGAAAATGACAAAGAGTAGACTAAGGCTATAAATATCAGGATCTTCCTAACAGTATAACCCAATAGTTATCCAATGAGATCCTTCTTCTGTAATGAGCTTCATTACGTTGAATACAAACATCTCATTTACTAGGCCACCTACACAAGAGAAAGGTCTCCATTATTACCAATAGAGAAATAATTCCTCATTCCTATTTACAACTAGCCTTGAGTCTCTTCTAGATCTACTCCCCTTCTCATTGGATTGTCTACTCAAAACAAACAATATTCTCCAATAAAACTCATCCAACATTGAAAGGGTAAGTCAGAAATTCTCAGAAAAAGAACAAAGCAAATGCAGAGCAAACAAGGAGGAAAAAAATTATGAAGAGTAGAAATCAACAGAACAGAAAATAAAAATAAATAATATTAACAAACTGAGTATAACTGGATATAAAAATGCCCCTCAAAATTATCTCTTTTCTCTTTGAGTCTCTAATTTCACCTGTGTTGTCTATTATTTAGGATTGTTATCACTATTCCCACATTCCCTTTTTCACCAAAGCCAAAAAAGTAGTTCATCACTTTGCTCACCATCAACAGGTAATCCAGTCATCAAATTCTATAGCTACTACCTCCTTAATTATTCTTTTACTAGTGACTTCTCTTGGTTTCCATTGACAGCATCTTAGTGGGATCTGGTTCTTTCTGTGTCTAGATTATTACAGTGACTTCCTGCTATCTCTTGCCCTTGCTCCAGGCAGTTCTACATTGAATCCATAATTCACACTGCTCTCGGACTTTTTTTAAATGAAGAATTTTATCTTTCTTCTTTTCTGCTTAGAATGTTACAATGATTATCCAGGGTATTCAGTGTAAATTTCAAACTCCTTAGCCTCCTTAGCTGAATATGTGGTGCCCTTCCTAATCTGGAACCTGCAAGTTTTCTGACCTCATATCCTTCTAGTCTTTACATAAAGCCTTTCCTCAGGAACCTTTTCTGAGTTGTTCATATGCTTAATAGTTTTGAATTATGTTGTAGAATTTTAAATATCATATTGTGAAAGTTTCACATGTAGCCTTCTGGATCCTTCAGTGTGGCCTTGTGACGGAATCCAAATTTTACCGTAGAGTTTGGATTGAGTTGAGAAGCCACACTTGGGGATCTATAGGATCACATGTGGCCTGGAGGCCACAGGTTCCTCAGCCCTGAATTTTGGTATTTTTCTTCAGACAGGAAATTAACAATGTTTAACTCAATTTGAAAACCATTATCTCATGGGCACAAAACCATCTCCATTTAGTTATTTTGTGTTACCAGGGTTGTTGATAGTCTACCCTGTGTTTGTGCGTTTTGGGCTTCAACCGGAGATTTGGAAAGAGTTTACACATAGAATTTGGGGGGCCCTTTCTCTGGCCCTATACCCTGAAGGATTATCCTTTCACTTTCTAATGCCTATGGCAGCCTTGAATTGTGGCTTCTGATACTTTGGGTTGGAAAGACTTTGTTTTATTTCTGAATTTCAACTACCCCTTGGGGTGCTGACTGTGTCCTCCCCTCTAGCTAAAAGCCATAAAAATGAGTAACTCATTCTATTCTCTTTTTCTAGGATTCAACTCTCCATTAGAAAATTTCCTGCTTTTGTGTATACTTCAAGGTAAGGATTTTGGAGTTTTTTGGAGGGTATGTCTTTGACTTTTTTGTTTGTTTTGTGTTTTGGTTTAGCATTCATAGGAGCGCCTTTGAAATATCAGAAGCAGAGCATAGATATTCAGTTTGCCTTTTGTCGTATAGCTAATCAATAAGAAAAGCAAGGCTAGAGTTGGAGATATAGACATAATACTAATTCCAATCACCAGTTGCTATTAAATTAGGTGTGAGAATCTTCAGATATTATTAATGTCTAAGGTCAAATAGGACTATACTTTCAATTTTGAGTCTGACATATGATTTCTGAGCTTCTAATCAAAATATGACTATTTAAATATATAAAAATAGTGATTGCTTTTCTCTGAAATCATCACAAAATTACATAATATCTTACATATTTAGAAATGTTTATGTAAAAAAAAACCTCTTGTTAAACAGTTCTTTGCAATCTCAAAGGGTATCACACCTCCCACCAAGGTACTTATTTTGTTTACTTTATATATGGAGCAGTTCTTTATTATATTTACCATTTGTATTAAAGACATAGGACCTGTCTCGTGAGAGAACCATGCCATGATACATGGCCTTAGTATAATAACCTGGTAGCTCTCCAAGGGGTTTGGAGAAGAACACTGTTAACACAGCTCCTGTGAACCTCTGATAATATCTTCCTTAAATTTTAAGCTTATTTGGTGGAAAAACTGCATCATCACTATTTTTATATCTCTAGTATCTAGCTCCATTACTTGTGTATACTGTGCATTTGGTAAATTTTGAGGAAGTGACATTAAATGAAAAATAAGTTTTGTTTATTAAATAATTTATTGGTGGATAATGTATAAGTAATGGATAAATTTGGCATTCATAGTCAGAAACACTATATTATATACCAGGATTTGGAACTTAATAACTATAGTCAGGTAAGTCAATCTTTTTGACTCTTAATGACTTTTCATACAAAATGGCAATAATGTTAGCTCACTGAGTAGCACAAGGTACATAAGATAATGTAGATGAAATTGTTTTTGAAGTATTAAATTGCTAACAAATGCTAGTCATAGTATCTGTGTATGACACAGCATGCTAGGCAGTGGAGTTAATATAAAGTAGTCAGGATAAAGTTCATTGCAATGAAGAAGTTGCAATCAAGACTTGGATGAAAACGTGAGCCTGTAAATATTTATTGAATTTCTACTTACTATGTGTGATATTCATGTGTCAAAATAAATCGTCTGTGATTGAAGATCCAACAAATACTCCTAGGAGTTATGTACAAGCTTTAGAATATAAACTTTGTGGTGTGTTTTTTGCCTTTCAGAGCTCCATGCTTTGCTTTTCTTCTCCTTTCTTAGTCCTCAAATACTCAAGGAATCTGAGCATACAAAATGTCATTTTATATGTATCTTTATAGTTATATTTATTTATTATTTATATACTTATTCATTTATTATTTATATATTAAATATTCTTTTTAAGATGGTAAAAAGCAATCCATTTTGCTAGAGAACATGTGAGTAACTTTCAGGCTCTTCTAAATCCTGCACTCTTAGGGAAAAATGCAGAACATGGCTAATGCCACGCAATTGTACAAAGGAAGTGCAGGCAAATGACAAACCTCCTATTTTGTTTATCAGGCATGGTCTCTGGGCTTGAGTTTCACTTTGACTGTCATTTTCCCTTTAGTATTTCCATAGGTAGTCAAAGTTAAACTCTTTGTGGAAATTCTTAAAAATGAGAATTGAGATTCCTGTTTTAAAGCAATAAACTCTATTTTCCTCATCCTAAATTAGAAGTAAACAATTTAGAGATTAGGGTTTAGAATAAAACCTTAGTTTTAGTTCTAAAAATACCTTCTCTGTGACTCTTACTCCTTTCTTTTCCTATTAAAGACCTAGATTAATAACTTTATTTAAGCAAATCAAGCACTATATAGTGCTAACTACATGTTTAAATACAGCAGTAGACTTGATGAACATGCTGTTTTTAAGTGGATTCTATTCTGAGGATTCTAGCGTAGCCAGTGCATTATCACCAGAACATTTGCTTACTTCCTTTTTCTAATGACAGCTTGAGGAAGAAAATATGGTTTTTTTTGTTTGTTTGTTTTTTGGGCTGGTTCCCCACGTAGTAACAACATGTGATACCCATACAGGCTGCTAAGGTGCTCTGGCTTCTTAGGCCATTCTGTCTATCTTCTATTTGTATCTCTCTGCTCTGAAGATTAATTCCATTTCTCATGTTGAAGAAAAGGTCCTCCAGTTTCATTGTGACATTTACATCATCGAATAGACATCTTATTGCTAAAGTAAATTTATATATAATATATCTTAGCTTCAGGGTTCTTGAATTTTAATTTAGATGATGAAACATAAATCAGAATTCAAGCTATAATAGTTAATAGAGCTGTCCCCTTGTTTTCTATTGGACTAATAGTGCCAAACACAGTCTTCAAACATAAATGCTCTATGTACCAAATTCCTCCTTATTCTTAAAAAATTCTTTGCAAAAGTGTTCTCCTATAA
>CAUYPO010027127.1:0-10845 GCA_963574435.1 Cheirogaleus major
TTATGAACCCAATGGCACTGACATATGTGACGTGTCTTTTAAAATTGTTTTCTTCTTTGAATTTAACGAGTTTACATTTTTTAATCCTAGCACTCTGGGAGGCCGAGGCAGGAGGATCATTTGAGCTCAGGAGTTCGAGACCAGCCTGAGCAAGAGCGAGACCCCTGTCTCTACTAAAAATAGAAAGAAATTATATGGACAACTAAAATATATAGAGAGAAAAATTTAGCCGGGCGTGGTGGCGCATGCCTGTAGTCCCAGCTATTCGGGAGGCTGAGGCAGGAGGATTGCTTGAGCTCAGGAGTTTGAGGTTGCTGTGAGCTAGGCTGACGCCACGGCATTCTAGCCTGGGCGACAGAGTGAGACTCTGTCTCAAAAAAAAATAATAAAATAATAAAATAAATAAAAGATAAAAATCTTAAAAATAAATAGAGAAAGGATTTTAACCAACTTTTACACCCCTTTTTGCTGTAGTTTTTAACTACGATTCATGTCATTGTGTCTTATTGCAAAGTGCAAATGCATTCCCACTGCTCCTTGCAATGGGAAAATTCAAGAGGAAATTCAAGGCAGTACACTGTGATGGTGGCCCTCAGAGGAAACTGATTTATCTTCTATTAAAAACACCCTGGTACACTTTGGGAGGCTGAAGCAGGAGGATGGATTGAGCCCAGGCATTCCAGACCAGCCTGGACAACATAGCCAGACCCCGTCTCTACAAAAAATAGAAAAATTAGCCAGGTGTGGTGGTGGCAACTGCAGTCCCAGATACTCAGGAGGCTGAGGCAGGAGGATCATTTGAGCCCAGGAGTTGGAGGCTACAGTGAGCTGTGATGACACCACTGCACTCCAGCCTGGATGACAGAGTGAGACCCTGTCTCTAAAATAAATGAATAAAATTTAAAAACAACACAAAACCTCACTATGGTAGATAACCATTATATAATTAATAATGCTACTTAAGCACCTTTTGTCTAAAGAATCAGATGTCTAACCCATCTAAATCCATTGCTACCCTTATTCTTTTTAATGAGCAATTAGGAAAAGAATGTCTAAAAAGAAGGTAATCGTGAAAAAAAAAAGAAGGTTGCAGAAATACTGGTTTATGGTGAGCCAGTATTACTTCTGTGATTTTGTTTTTTTTAAGTGAAAGAAATGGAAACTGTTCAAACTTCCAGCTCATTTCACTTCAAGCTGGGGGAAACATCTAGCATCTAGAGGCATCTGCAGAAGTGGGAAGGGAAGTCGCTAGCATACAGCTGCTCTGAGCACTGGTGAGGAAGAGTTCCCTGCCAGGAGAGATCTGGGCACGCCGGGGAGCAGGTGGCCCTCGCTCAGCTGGGAAAGTAAATGCTTGCGGGAGGGACGCCCGGGTCCTGCAGTTGGGTGCGCGGGAGCCCCGGGCGCCCCTGTCGTTGCTGTGCTGCACAAACACCACGTGCGCTTGTGCTAGACGGCGGAGCCCCGGCCCGCCTGCTGTCCTGGGCTGACCTCTCTCCGAAAACACTGCACTTTCCCTCCCGGGCTTGGTGAATTTTTGTCTCCTCTGATATCTCCTTGAAGATCTGAGGTTTCCATTCCACCAGAATAAATACTACAATCAAAATAAACTCAGCTGGTTTTGGAGAGCATTTCAAGGGCTTCCGGGAGGAGAATGCAACCCCTTCCCCCTGCCCCGCCCACGACTTCCAGGCCTCGTACTGTGCACTGCAACCTGTGGCTGGGCCTCGGGGCAATCCTGCCACGCAGGTGTGTCCTTACCCCTGGGGAAGTCTGGGCATGTCACTGAGGTGTCAAGTTATAATTGCAACCCAGGTTTGGTCCGTGACACCAAAGCTCAGGCCACATGAGATCTGGTGTATGAAAACCGTCTATTAGCAGATGAAGGCAGCTCCTGGGAGGGCCCGGAACAGAAATAAACTCTCTGCCTTGAAATCCCAGACGTGAGGATGCCTGGGGGAGACAGAGAAACGACTACTAGGCTCCCCCTGCTGCTCGCAGATGCCGTGGGGTAGAAACTGTCTAGAGCAGGGTCTCCCCGCCCTATCATTCATTCTGGGGGGAGGGGCTATCCTGGGCACTGCAGGTGCTGAGCAGCGTCCCTGCCCCCTCCCACCCCATGCCAAGAGTCCCCCTTCCCTCCCAGTGAGACAACCACAGATGTCCCCAGGAGACAGTTCACCCCAGCGAGACCCCTGGTCTAGAAGAACTCATCATACACGAGTGAGCAACTGTCTTTTGCTGATGCAACTCAAGGAAGGTTGGGTGCACCTACCGAAAGCTGATGGGGGGTCCCCCTCTGTAGCTGCGTGACCCAGGACGGGACAGTCAACCCCTTTGGACTCCTACATCTACCCACGGCTCGCAGGAGGGCCTATCCCGTAGTAAGCAGCATGGATGAATGGGCAGATGAACAAACGATATAGAAAAAACAGCGTGGTGAGGAAGGGAAGTTCTGCTAACAGTCACGAAAGTAATAAACTACGTGCTGGAACAATTTCTACTGCAGCCTCCCAATGACTGATTACCTTGGAAAACCTTCAGCAGAATTTTAGAAAAATGAGCAACAAGTGAACCAGAACGTTGCCTTCAAGATGGTGATAACATTGAAAATAGCATTTAAAACGGGATCTGATATGCAAAAATTCAGATTACTGTCACTGGGAGAGGCCTGTTGTGTTCTGGGGGGAGTTAACATGAGTCCCGTGTGAGCATTCTGTACCATAAATTCATTGATCATGAGCTGGGTGAAAAATAAAACATGAGAAAAGTTTTGTAAACAGAGCGGAGAATTCTACCCACCATTCTGCGATGCCACTCGCAGGATGCGCGCCCAGAGCGAGATGGAGTCTGCCAACTTGCATTCTTTCCCTCTCTCCTGGACGCTCTTCCAGCAAAAAGCCTCAAAAACCCTCCCAGTGTGTGATCACTGTTTCTATCATTATTTCAAACAACATGGCCTCTAACTGCAAGCATCTGCTTCCCCAGGTAAAAGTGCAGCGGACTGGTCTAATACTAGAGAGAAAATCTGCCTATATTGGACTCCTTGAAAAACAGCAGGCTCCATGATCCCTGGGAACGTTCTACCTTATCTCAATTTTAATCTTTGAAGAGATAATAATTAGAGGAACAAACTCATAGCGGCTGCGAGCACAGGCTCCGGAGGCAGAAGGCGTGGGTTCCAAGTCTGGTTTCTACTGTTTGCTGGCTGTGAGATCTTGGGAAAGTGAATTTGAATCTGTTTTCGGGCTTCTCGCCTATAGTAAGAGGCTAGTAGTAGCATTTGCCCCAAAAAGTAATCGAAGAATCAGATGAGGCAAAGATCTCCTGAAACTGTTATTCTACACCAGTGATTCTCAAACTTTTAGATCTCAGAACTCACTTACACTCTTATTTATTTAATATTTTTAGAGAGAACATCTCTCTCTGTCACCCAGGCTGGAGTGCAGTGACATCATCACAGCTCACTGCAGCCTCCAACTCCTGGGCTCAAGCGATCCTCCTGCCTCAGCCTCCCGAGTAGCTGGGACCACAGGTGCCACCATTCCTGGCTAATTTTTCTGTTTTTTTTTTTTTTTTTTTGCAGAGATGGGGTCTTGCTGTGTTGTTCAGGCTGGTCTCAAACTTCTGACCTCAATGGATCCTCCTGCCTCAGCCTCCCAAAGCGCTGGGATTACAGGTGTGAACCACTGTGCCCAGCTGAAAAGTAACCGTTTAAAAAAAAATCAGGGAGAATAGTGGCATTGTTTTATATTTTTGCAAATTCATTTCATGTCTGGCTTAATGGAAGACAGCTGGGTTCTCCTATCAGCGTCTGCATTCAATCTGCTGTGACATCAGACATCGTGTAACCTCTGAAAACTCCACCATCCATGTGGGAGAGACTGAAAAAGGCAAATGGCATCTTAGTGGGATGATGGGAACAGTTTTGACCTGACAGTCACCCTGTAAAGCTCTTGGGGACCCCTGGATGTCCCGGGACCACACACTGAGAACCCTTGAGTTCCCTAAAAACCACGGGGCACGAGGAGGTAAACCCCAAATGAATCACTCCTCAATTTAATCCATCGCTATCCGACAGCCCTCTAGGTGCCGGGCACCGTGTTTGCACAGCCATGGGGACGCAGTCCCGCCAGGTATGGCACATGCGTGTTGCAGGTACACTTGTGTGCTTGCAATATACGTGCCTGTCTCCCCGCCGCTCCATGGTGAGCTCTCTGGGGACAAGGATTGGGAGCTTTTCCACTCCGTGTCCCCATGGCTTGGCAGCAGAAAAAGAGGCACCTGCACTTAGAGCCAAGTGCCACCTCCCCCACTGCAAGATTTCATCAAGGAAAAAAGAAAAGGCAGTGGAATCCCAGATGGTCTTTAATGCTCCTTCCAGAACCTGCAAGGGCCCTTCGGCAACATCCCAGAGAAGGAAGCTGCTGGGCTCTGAGCACCGAGCACTTCAGACCAGGCTGCAGACTCTGTCCTCTGCGGCCCTGGTGTAGCGCCGCCCAGCCTGTGCACTGTCCGACAGAAACACTGTCTTCCTTTGGGGCCACGGGGAGACGCTGTCAGCAGCAAAGAACAGTCTGTGCAGGAGCCCCAGGTGACGCCAGCCCGCCTGAGTCCCAGGGCGCATGAATGCAGGTCTGCTGCCACGCACGGGCAGGCAGGCAGGCAGGCGGGCGGGAGGGACACCCTGGGCTGGGGCCCTGGCGCATCACGGCACGAGCCACTACGCAATCGTAACAGCATGTGCTGCCTTGCCTGGTATTCAGGGAATCTAAATTAATCCCATACGCCGGACTGCAGACCACAGCAGAAGCCAACCCCGGCTGGGCAGCCGGCCACCCCATTCTCCTCCACACCCGCCTGCTGTTTCCTTAGATCAGATTTGCCTTTTATAGCCAGGCTGATGTGTAACAGCTGGAGGTGGCTAAAGGACTTTAGGAAGAAGCACTGGACGTGTTGGGTGCAGGAGGCACGAGGCAGGTGCCGCACACAGCGGGGGCCGGGGGAGGTCGTGGGTCCCAGGGCCCCGCAATTGTGGAAGGGCAGGGCCGACTTAGGCACCCAGCCAAGCACTTCCTTCCTTAGGGGCACTTAGGACTCACCGCTGCTTTGCAAGACAGGAGGCACTGCCCACCCTTTTCTTATTTAAGAGGGAGGTGAAACATTTCACCCGGTGCCGTATAGCATGTGGCAGAGCCGCTCGCCAGAAGCAAGAACTGTGTTCGTTCTTTCCCGCCAGGATGGTGAGAGGGAGCTGTCACCCCAACTAAAGGGGCAGCGCTGGGCCAGGAGGAACAGGCACCAGGTGCGGCAGCAGTGGCTCTTGGGGCTGGACATTCCAGGAACCCAACGTCCCAGGGCTCAGAAATGCAAACACAGGGCCGTGCATTGAGAGCCCGGGCTGGAGACCAACCGA
The DNA here is from genome assembly GCA_963574435.1 of Cheirogaleus major. Classification (NCBI taxonomy): domain Eukaryota; kingdom Metazoa; phylum Chordata; class Mammalia; order Primates; family Cheirogaleidae; genus Cheirogaleus; species Cheirogaleus major. The sequence goes on from CAUYPO010027127.1 coordinate 5,417, forward strand.
AAGTACGCAGGGCTCACTCTTGCGGGGTGGCGGCTAAATTTAGGAAACCCAGCTATCCCGGGAATGCAAGCGCACGAAGCCGTTAGCAGCACTTAGGAGGCTAATGTGAGTCCATTTGTCTTGGCTGTTCACAGATTCCATAGCTTCTCATGGGATGTTAGAGCCAGGAGGAATTTCAGACCTCATCTCACCAAAATTCATTTTGCAGAGGGGGCAACCGGGCCCATGAGTGAGCAGTGTCTCTGCTTGGACACGCTGAGAAGTTTTCTGTCCCAGACCTACAAACAATGGCATGAAAACCCTGACCCATGTCATCCCGGTGCCGGGCAGGGTCTGAGTGTCCCAGCACCCCAGGTTCAGGGACGAAGCGTGGTTTGCTCCAATGCCTTTCCCAGACAAGACGTGGGACAGTGATGAGAACAAAATCCAGGAGTGACTGTGTTAGGCCACGTGGGCCCAGGAACGCCCCAAATCCGGGATGAATTAGATTCAGTGACTGGCTGCTGTAACAGATCACACTCATTCAGTGGCTTAAAAACTGCAAATGCGAAAGCAGCCTGAGCAAGAGTGAGACCCCATCTCTACACAAAAATAGAGAAATTAGCCGGGTGCGGTGGCTCGCACCTGGAATCCCAGCACTCTGGGAGGCCGAGGCGGGAGGCTCGCTTGAGCTCAGGAGTTCAAGATCAGCCTGGAAAATAGTGAGACCCCATCTCTACTAAGAATAAAAATTAGCCCAGTGTGGTGGCATGCACCTGTAGTCCCAGCTACTGGGGAGGCTGAGGCAGGAGGATCGCTTGAGCCCAGGAGTTGGAGGCTGCAGTGAGCTATGGTTGTATCACTGCACTCCAGCCTGGGCAACAGAGCGAGAGCCTATTTCAGAAAATAAAACAAAACATAACAAAAAAAACCCAAATGGAAGTGTATTCTCTACAGTTCTGGAGGTTAAATGTCCAAAATCAAGGTTAACAGAGCCATGCACCCTCTGAAGTTCCCTCGGGAGGCTCCTTCCTGCCTCTTCCAGCTCCCGGGGACTCCAGGCATCCCTGGGCTTGTGGCCGCAGTGTCACTCCGGCCTCTGCCTCCGTCTCCACATGGCTTCTCCTCTGCGTCTGCGTCTCCTCTGCCGTCTCCCACGAGGACACCTGTCACCGGGTTTAGGGCTCACCTAATCTACAACAACCTCATCTTTAACTAATGACATCTGCAGAGAACTTATTTGCAAATAAGGTCCCCTTCGCACCTGCCAGGTAGACATGGATTTGGCAATGTAGGGAGACGGCCATTCAACTCAACGCAACACTCAAAGAATTAACGATGAGAAACCGCACACCCTGTTCACGCACCCAGCCCTCCGTCACGACTCACACACAGGTTTAAGTCGGGGGGCTCATCTCGGGGGTCCGGGAAGCCAAACGCCCACACCTCCCGCGAGCACTGTCCCGGGAGCACATCTGCGTCTCTTTTGGGGACCAAACTAGTGCACGGGAACCTACCTTCGCGGAAGCAGACCCGTCCTCCCTCTGGGAACGCGCCGAGCCCCTGGGCCGTGCGGACCACCTCCGGGATGTCGAAGACGGTGACCTCGCAGCGCGGGTACAGAGACACGCACTCCCTGGCCAGAGCCCCCGCGCCGCCTGGAAGCGGACACGGCGCGTCTGAGCATCACCCGAGGCGTGAGCAGCGTCACGCCCCACCGCCCCGGCGGGGTCCGGGCCGCGCACGGGGTCTCCCCACCTGCTGCGGAGGGTTCCGACATCGCCCACACGGCCCTGAGTCCCGGTGGTCTTCCTGGTGGGGCTGAGCCGCGCTCCAGGCTCCCACACGGCCTCGACTTACCTGTCTGTGTCCCCCTGTGCCCGGCACACCTGTCCAGCCATAGGGCGAGGACAACGGGCAAGCGAAGGAGACAGAAGGAAACCTCAGCAAGCCACGCGCTCTAGTCCATCCTGGAGATCTGCGCCCGGCTGCCTGCATGGCGGTGTCACCGCACCCTGCTCCCCAACTGGGGGCTCCGCACCCCACTCGTCCTCACAATATCTCATGATAACTCAAAATAACCCATCGCATTAATGACCCCCGGACAAGCCCCTCCTCCTTCCGCCAGGGACCTTCCATGACCCCGGAGCTGCTCTGCGTGACCCCGCGCACAGACACTCGCGCTTAACCATCGCGCCAGCCTCACGCCGGGATCATTCCGGCTCTGACATACATACACCTGAGGAAACTGAGGCACAAGGAGAACCTGTCCAAAGTCACGCAGCAGCAAGGGAGAGACAGAAGCCACTTTGCGACCCAGGCAGCTTGTGGTTCGGAGTTAAATGTCCCAAGCGCGGCGCCCGCTGTCCGCAGACGGCAGAGGGAACACTGCCCTGGAGACCTTCCTCAGTTTACCCCTGTCGCTGCCCTGTGGGTTCTGGGGGACCCGTAAGATCCAGGCACCTTGAGTGATGCCTTGAAACCCGACATCATAACAAGCAGCGCAGCTAAAACCCCCAAACCTCCGCTCTGTGCAAAGGGCAGAGTCTCCCCCGGCCGGAGGGCCGCGCCCGACTACACCACCTCGGCCGCTGCGCCTGCGGAGCCGGCATCTCGGGCTCGCTTCTTCCCTCCCGCGAGCTCACGTTCCTGGACGTTTCTGGAGCCTCCCCCGCGGGAAGGAGCGCGGGGCGGTGCACACAGCGAGAGGGTTTGCTTACGGCCGCCCAAGAGTTAGACCCCAACCCCGCCACTTCCGCCCCGACGGAACTGCGCGTTCCCAGCCCAGATCCTTCCGGGACCTGCCGCGCCCGGCGACTCACCCACGGGACACGCCCCCACGACACCCAGGTGCCCGTCACCCGCCGAGCCTCAGACCACGAGGTTCCCCAGGCGGAGGGCGGCATCTGCCCCCCAGAACCCCGCCTGCTCCCCGCAGGCTCGGGCCATAAGTTGCCTCCTCCCCGAAGGCAGCACAGAAAGCCGTCAGCGTGGACTCGAGGGCGCTGCTGACGGTTTTCCAGCAGCGGGAACCTGGTCACAGCCGGGAGGAGGGACAGAAGGACGCCATGGCCTAAAGCCCGGGTGCGCGGCTCACTGTTCTAAATTACAGGGGAGTCACAGAACACTTGCCGTGCGGTAAGGCCAGCAGATCAGGAGATGCCGGGCGTGGCAGAGGAGGTCTGTACTCACAGATCCCCACAGGAGGAGGTACAAGCCACGCCATGGAGGTCGCAGCAGGGACCAGGTGTGCTCAGGGGCAGAGGGAGTGGGAAGAAAAGGTGGGCAGGAGCTTTCCTCGTGCATCCCAAGGGAAAAAACAGGTGAGGCAGAGTGAGCGGGCTTAGGATTGGCTTGTCTTGCTTTCGACACATTGATCGATTATTGAAAGTACTGTGTCACACTAACGGCCACGTGAGTTGTATTTAACTCACGCTCGTTTTGAGAGCCGAGGCCTCGTGAAGCGTGTGTAGCTCACGCGTCTCTTCCCCTTGGGAGTCGCGAGAACTATGTTTCAGGTTGCATCAGAACCCAGAAGGCAAGAGCCGTCGCTAAATAACGCGCTCCCCCACCCGCACGGAAGGCGGGGCGCAGCTCTGGCATCCGGCGCGGGCACTCACCCCCGAGGTCGCAGACGAGAGGGAACTGGGACAGGTCGAAGGCGGCGAGCACGCTGCGTCCGGCGACGCTCCAGACCTCCTGCAGACCCCGCGTGAACCGCAGCCGCTCCGCCTCCGACCTGGGATGCAGAACCGCGCGTGTGAAGATCTTGCAACGTCAAGTGCGGACGCTGTGGGCAGCGGCGCGGTGACCCTCCGCGGAGGACAGACTTGTCCCCGCAGGTGCATGTGAGAGCCCTGCGTGCGTGTGAGCCGGGGGACCTGGGCTGCCCTAGCAGGACATGATCTGGGATTGCGAGGGGCCTAGGTCGGCCGCCAACGCACGCCCAGCTCTGGGAACCTGCAGCAGGCTCAGGACGGGGGAGGAGGGGTCTGTCCCTCTCCTGCTCTACGCCTCAGCCAGCCGGAAACGCAGGAAGTGGCGGCACCTCACTGCCAGCTGGAAATGCTGATGCTACAGCTTCATGCAAACTCCACAGCCCCGTGCAAAGCAACGCAAAGAACTGCAGCCTTGCCCGGCCACCTCCTGCCAAACCGAAAACAGCGCCTCCCTTCCCTACTCAAACCTGGGCCTTGTATGCGGTCGCTTGGCGGGAAGGGCCAATGCGTTAGCATCTACTTAGGAGTCTGCTCAAGACAGACATCAGAACGGCAAAATCAGGGGTGGAGGGCAGGGGAGGTTATTATTTTAAACTGAATACCAGCGTCCTTCTCCGTTGTCCCATGTTGGGACAACTCATTGATTCTTGTAAGTACTTTAACACATTAACTACCACGTGAGTTGTATTTAACTCACGCTCGTTTTGAGCCCGCAGCCTCAGGGAGCGTATGCAACTCACCTGTCTCTTCCCCTTGGGAGCCGCGAGAACTGTTTTTCAAATGCATATAACTCATGCACGTAAAACAATAAAAAATAACAAATTTTTCATGTCATATTAGCCTTTCTGTTGTGAAAGGATCATTTTGTTCTCAAAGTTTTTATCCTATCTTTGTAATAAAACACCACGGCCCCAGGGGGGGGGAAATTTTTTTTTCTAGTGGGGCAGTCCATGAGTTAAAAATTAGCATCGTCTTATCGTGGGTGGTTTCGAGGATGTCAGTGTTACCTGTAGATGGCGCTGAAGAGCTCTTCGGAGGGAACCCCAAACGCCTGCAGGTACTGGTTCTTCCCTTCTCTGACAAAAGGAAAACTCAAATAGGTACTGGACATCACGGAGCACACAGGTAGCCACCGACCCCCACCGTGAACCCTCTACAGGACAAGCAGGAATAAGTCTCCCGCACACACACACTCCTAACCAGTGCTCAATTGGTCCCTGTGCAGAGCCGAGGGCCAAGGTGAGTGAGGAAGAAATGAACTTTAGAGACCATCTGGAGAGAGCGTAGACAGAGCACGCGGTTGGGTCTGGAATGCCTCGCTGGCTGGGGTCTACAGACAGGAAACGCCTCGCAGGTGGATGGACATCCTGTCTGTCTGTCTATCTACCCATCCATCCATCTATCCATGCATCCTTCTATCTATCCATCCATCCGTCTATTCATCTGTGTATCCATCCATCCATCCATCCATTTATCCATGCATCTATCCTTCTAATGTGACTTCATGCAAATCCTCTAGGTATTACTGCCTCCGACAAGAATCCTACTCAGAGCTTGGCTAAGATTACCAGAGTTCCTCGTACTACCGCTAAAGCCTTGAGCCAGCCATATACCAGCTCCAGCACCATCACCCAAGCTCCATTCCATTCAACTACTGTCATCTCCACTCCTGGCACTGGAGTCAATCTTCAAAATGTGACAAATGTCACCAGGTATGGTTTCCAGGCCTCT